>PVKN010033225.1:0-12087 GCA_004027915.1 Capromys pilorides
AAAAAAAAAAAAAAAAAAAAAAAAAAAAAATTCTATTTAAAATAATGTAGGGTTATAGGAAAGAGAGTTATAATAAATAAAGCCGTATTTCCCACTATGAACAAGTAGGCATATAGTCAAGCATGTAGATATACATAGAATTATATGAGGCAGATATAGAAAAACCTGGGGTGGGGCTCTGCTTCCCAGAACTGGCAAAGCACTTGAAGCAGTGGAAACCAGGCACATTGCATAATGAATACATGGAACTATTTATTAACTAGATATCTTAGGTGGCATTCTCATTGCTGAGACAAAATACTCAGCATCCAAAGTCAAAGGAGAAAGACTTTATTTTTTTACTTCTTTTTTTTTAGGAATGGTAACTTTAGCTCAGGCTGTGGAGGCACAGGCCATAACCAGCTGGCTCCACAGCAGGGTGGTGCTGCAGGGGTGCATCGTGGGGAAGAAGGAGCTCGTGGCCAGCAGAAGGGAGCAAAAGGGAAGCAGCAGTAGAGAGCAGCGAGCCCCAGCAACCCCGTCCTGTCCCTCAGGTCTCCTGTCCAGCCGCCACCCTCAGGGCAGGGCATGCTCCCTCCCAGGGTGGGGCTCTCTTCCTCCTGTACAGCGCTATGCCAGACCAACCAGTGCAGTCATTTAGCACCCGCCCTTGGTCCCAGCACCTCACGCCCCAGCTCTTGCTGCCTCCAAGAGCCCCACGAGTGGGTGTAGGGGACTTGGGCGGACCTCTACACGCACACCGTAATGTTCCACGGCTGCCCCTCGGGACTCCTGCATGTCCTTTCTGCAAGGGGCACACAGTGCATTGCCAAGAGTTGCCAAAGTTCTAAGGGACAGAAGGCCCAAATCCAAAGGCTCCTCTGAGATTTAAGGCACAAGGGATTTAAGAGCATTGAAGGCACTGGGATTTAAGCTACAAGCCCCTCCTCAAATGAAAGTTACACACTTCCAATACTTAACAGTGGCACAGATAGACATTTCCATTCCAAAAAGTACAAAGAATAGGGAAAAGAAAGGAAAAGGAACAAACAAGGACAAAATCCAGTGGGGCAAAGATTAATCCCTGAAGTTCCATGTTCAACATTCACAGCAATCTGGGGCAAGCTGTGAACTCCCGAGGGCCTGGGTGGCTCTGCCCCATGGCACTGCCGATCATCAGAGCTCCCATGGCTTCTCTCTTAGGCCAGCCCTGCAGTGCTTTAAAATGTACGTGATGGCAGACCCTGGTCAGAGTTCAGAATCGACATTAATCTGACTAAAAGCCCCAAATTGTAAACATGCCATTGCCTAAGCAGCAAACTGTCTTGAAACTTCTTCTACAGTATTAATTAGTGCACTGACCTTAATCTCAATCTCAGGCAAAGTCTCTGGATGTGTGAAAAATTCAGCGAGACTTTCTGCCATGACATAACACTTTGGCTGGAGCCCAGCGGCCAGTGCAGGCCTTTTCTCCCCAGAACCCTCCCGTCTGCTCTTAACCTGAGCATTTCTGTCATAGGATCTTCTGAGCTCTGATCAGGCTCTCCCATCACACACATTTTAAAGCACTGCAGGGCTGCTTCTTCCACCAGCACGTCACCTCCAAACCATTCCAATCTCTTCCCACCGCACACTTCCCAGGGCTCCTGAGCACCACGGTCAGCGTCACACACTGCAATGTCCCCACTGCTCCCGTACCAAATTCTGTCATAGTTACTTTACTCATTGCTGAGACAAAAGTACCGGACATCCAACTTCAAGGATGAAAATTTGTTCATCTCACATTTAGTAGAGTTTGTAGTCAGCTGACCCTAAGCAGGGTGACATGGCAGGGAGTAGCACATAGGAGAAATAGTCCTGGCAAGCAGAGCAGGCAGAAGGCAGCAAGCAGCAGACCAGGGACAGGGGACAAACAACAGCACCAACCCTCTTTCTGTCTTTTGTACAGTGGACCCTTGACTTACGGATTCAGTTTGCTCCTGAGGGCTTGTTGCAACTCAAGCTGTTGAAAGCCAAGGGTATTTGCCATAAGAAATAGTGGAAATACCCTTGAAGCACTCCAAGCCTCCCCAAGCACTCTTTACCTAATCTTGATAGCAAAAATATAGTTGTATAATGTGTGTAACTTACCAGCCACACCAATAATTCTCCTTGTGTATTCACTATAAATTATAAAATATTCCTGCTTTACCCAGAAAGAACAATTTCATACTGTACTCACCATTCAAGTTGACATCTTTGACCTGTAGGAGGGGAAGATAAAAGGGAAGATATTTTCCATCCAGGCAGAAGATCCACTCCATAAGCCCCCCAGGAATCAGGCTCTCTGCTGTCCTTTCTCTCCTTGGGAGCTCTGTCGCCCACTAGGGCCTGCTCACAGCTCACTAGGCCTCCACCTTCTCAGAACTAACCACGGGTCCCGGGTTGTGTGTTTCTGTCTTCTCTTCAACACTGTTCTTTTCTATAGTGATTACTTTCTTTATCTTTCCTTATTTCCTTAGCTGCTTTTGTAGCTATTATTGGGGGACCTTTTGGACAGCAGTGATCATACTGATTCTACGAAGCACTGGCAAAGGCCACGTTCACAAATGCAGGCCTCTGGGCTCAGACGGATGCTCACGTAGACTTTTCTGGTGTTGCGAGTCTTTGTATACAAATGGCCAGGATTCAGGTCATTGCTCAGACTTTGATCATATGCTAAACCTAAACTTCTAGGCATAACGAATTGTTCCTATAGGATGCTAGCCACTATTCAGGAGGCCGCCGTATTCGCCAAGGCTGCCTATCTTTAGGGTGAGTACCATTTATACCCAGGGTGAGGCACCGGTAATCCTGCCCAGAACTATGCCAAACCAATAATTTACTTTAGTAATACATCCGTTCTTAATCCCATAATCACACTCTCTAGGGCCAGTCACCTCTGAAAGGCCCCCTTATGGCCACAGGAGGCTTCGGGGGACTCTGTAAACCCAAGCCATCATAATACATTGAGTGTATTTATTACAAACATTAAATACAACAATAAATATCATAAATTATCAGTATATGTATGCACACAGGCAATTTTTGCTTTGAATATATGCATAAATACAGGTATAAATTTATATACTATAATATAATTTTCCCACGAAATATGGTAGTGGTCAAAATATAAAGCTGAAAGATAAAATCACCATACTTTTGCAATTTATATTTGCTTCTTTCTTTCCTATTTTATATATAGGGGTACACATGCTAAAATTTAAAAATTACTTATAATGTAGTTCACATGTACATTTTAATGCTGTACAAATTACCTAGTGAATGCATATTATCAGTACATCTAAAATTCTCCACAGGAAAACTTAATGACTTTTTTGTTGTATTTTATACTTGTGTGGTTGTTTATTTTACCATCCCTCAACTGATTTATATATGTTTTGTAGGCCACTTTTTACTCTTACAAACAATGCCACAGGGGAAAAATGTAACTACAATGTTTATTATTTCATTCCTTTGTACTACATTGCAAAAATAAAATTATTGGGTAAAAAGGGAAAGACATTTTGGATATTTTTAGATATTTTATCACATTTCTCACCAAAAGATATTTCTTACCCATTTGCACTTGGAAAGGAAGAAATTATTTTTCAGCCACTAGTAACTGTCGGAATGGAAAATGATACAATTTTTACTAAAACAACTTTAACTTATCTTTAATCCAAACTGGATGGCCTGTTAAATATTGGTTTTGGTTATGTATCATGACACTTTGTCCACGTGTAGCAGTGAACTCAACTCCTTGTGGCTCTAGGCAGGGCACAGGGCACCTCATCCAGGAGACTCAGGACCAGTGGCGGGGGATGAGTCCCAGGTGCTCAGCATTAGGGCGTGGGGAACCTGAGTTTGCACTCGGGGACAGAGTGAGCAAGGGGCTGTGGGGACAGCTGTGCAACACGAGACGGCCCAGCTGCCCTGGGTCCCGCAGGATGACGTGCTGGGCTTCCTCGAATGGTTTTAAAAACAGCGTGGAGCTCAAAGCCCCTCAGGCACATGCAGGTGTTCCCGGCCTCTTGGTGGGAAGGGTAGCCGGCACAGGGACCTCACCCTTCACAAGCGAGGATGTGCCCTGAGCCTTAATTTTATGCCTCGACCACCATTATCCCCATCTATTTCCTTCCCATGACCTATTTAGAATGTAAGACATAGGCGATTACTACTTTCTATAGCACAGAGCATAATAAGAGTGTGTAAAAAGGGACCACGGTGTGTGAAAATCGGACCATGTAGACCAATTAAGAGTCTGCATTCAGTTGGCAGTATTGTCACCTTTATAGTCGTGAAAAACACAGCATCCTTAGATGGCCTCTGCTATAGGCAATGGTGCTGTTCTCTAATATGATATGCCAGTTAAAGAGGGACTGAGCAAAAGCAGGGCGAGCTACCCTGCGCTTTGTACCCAACTCAGGGAAGTTATGGCCACTGACCACAGAGCACTTCCCCAGCATCATTCCATGAATATTCCATAGGATTTCTTTTTTTTTTTTTTTCAAATCAGCTAAGTCTTAGCAAAGAGGGAGTCCTCCGGACTTTTGTGTCTCTTTTCTGTGTCTCTTCTCTGCTTCTCCTGGAAGCCACAGAGCAGCAGCGGTGAAGCTGTTAGAGGAAAGTACACAAGCTACAACCCAAAATCCACGTATTTATCACCAAGTGCCACAGGTTCAGCACCACTGATCTGGAGAAATGACCGCTGACCTGAGCAGGGCCCTGCAGGCTCTGGCCTCGCTGCTAGAACTTTCTGGGGCCTGAGCGTGACATATGAAGGGGCCCTGTGCACCTCAGCCTCTCCCTCTCCACATAAGAGGGTGTTTACTCTCTTGTTTTAATGACATCGCCAAGATGTGTGACTCCATTAAAATGGCAAACTTCAAGAATAATTTAAATATCAGCCATAGAAATAAAATAGGGTGCAGCTTGAGTCTGTGCTTAAATCCAGAATGAAAATCTGGATTCCCTTCCTCAGTAAGAAAAGGAGTTTCTGTGGCCGGGGGTCTTTCCACAGAGACCTTGCCACGTCACTGGACACCTGCCAGAGCATGTGCTGCCGAGGTACTTCTTCTCTGTGGAGAGGCTGACTTCCCAGGCTCTGCTCCTAGCTGTTCTTTGTGTCGCACATTCTTCTTGCACTCCAGCAGAATGAAGGGAGAGGAATGAGCACTCATTCCATGAGAAGGAAGTGAAGACACTTGAGATACCTGAGCTGTGGGAGACAAGACAAATCCAATAGTAAAGTGAAATGCAAGAGTATAAATGTTGAATATTTGGGAATTATTAGCAGGAAGTCAGGGGAGCCAGGGGAAGGTGCAAGGATTTATATTGATCGACTAGAACATTTTCTTGGCAAACAGAGTGATGAGGAAGGGGATACAGATTGAAGTAAAGGAGGAGGGTTTTTTTTTTTTTTGATATATTGTCTATTTTTATTGTCAAATCTGTTGCTCAGATTAACAGATACAGCTATGTAAGATTAGGCATATAATTGCATATTACCATTTGCCTTCAAGAAACCTTAGACTTTTGTTCTTGTCTTCACTTTTTTTATTACTCTTAATAAGAAATAACAATGCGACAGGAAGGATGAGTTATAATCTTAGCTTTTATGTGATGGCACCCTATGACAAATTTGCAACTTTTCTGAGTCTCAGCTGGTTTATCTGGAAGGTAACAATGCATAGCACCTAACTCAGAGTGGAGGGGATTAAAAAGCTACTGCAAGAGAGTTGTAGAACTGAGTCTGACACGAGAGAGACTAGAAATGTGAGATACTTCAATCTGTCAACATGATTCTGGAGTGACTGAGAAAAGCCAGACAGTATGTCCAACCCAAAACAATGTCAGCAGATTAAAATCGATGCTGCGATACACGATGTGCACAGTGCAGAATTCTATGATTAAGGACAGCATTTGATAAAAAATTTTTAAAGAATCTATTGGCACAAGCTACAAGTAGAACAAGACCCATATGTTCAAAGCTGTATATTTTGAGCTGTTTTGACAATTAAGAGATTAGTAAATCTGATGTAATAGAAATCAGATGAAAAAAATAAACAGCTCATTTTTTTGGTTAAAATTCAATTTAGTGGGATGTTTGCACATTTTTTTTCTTTTTAAAGTTTTTATTACGAACAAAAATTTGACCACATGAAAAAGAACAGCCTAATGAGCACATATCAAACTATTACCAAGGTTTAATTAATAGATAATGTCTGCATCATCTACTTTTGTTGTTGTTGAAGTATTTTAAAGTAAATTGCAAACCAGGCAGAGTGCCACACACCCATCATCTCAGCACCTGAGAGGCTGAATCAGGAGGATCTTAAATTTGAGGCCAGCCTGGATTATACAGTGAGGCTGTATTTTAAAGAACAATAAGATAAATTGTTTGAATATTTTTTAAATCGAGCTTTTTAACACCATGTACCCAATTTGTTGTCTTTTCCAAATATCATAGTAACTTTAGGTAATGAAATTAAGCAAAAATAATTGTACTGAGTAATTAATTCTTCAGTGAACAAGCGTCCCTAAGGTAGGGAGAGGTTGTTGAACTATTTCAAATGCCTCCCTCACAATAGCAAATCCATTCTGATGAGACCAGTTTCTGCCATAGTATAAAAATAATCTGGACACCTGGATTCTATTTATGGCCATAAAGTGACTCCACATATTGAAAACTTTTCTTATGAATCAGTTTCTCAACTCATCTGAAAAGTCATGATGTTATAGTATGTTACAAGTCTTGTATCTGTACTGTTCTTTATAAGTTTCATGCCAAGATATTTAATATTTAATATTAATCCAATTAGTTATTTGCTTAAACTTAAAAATGCAATTTATGTTTGTATGATAATTCTAAAAGACTTAATGCAAACACATGCCATTTCCTCTTGGCAATATATGGTAACTGTAGGAGCCTACAGTCATAAAAATTTATGCAGCACTAGGGAAAACAGAAACTGCACTGCCGCTCCGCTCCTCAGGGGAGACTGCTGGGACTGTGCAGCGTTAGGCATGGGCTGCCGAGCAGCACGGCTGCCTCCCTGCCCTCCTGACTGACACAAGCTCTCTGGCCCCAGAGCTTTCTTCAGAATCTTGGCGGTTTCTCCTGTCTTCGATCCCATGGCGACTGCTCTCTGGTCCTGTCCCTCCCCTGATGGGGAAGAAGCATCTGGACTGTGCCACTGTCGCACGGGTCGGATCCTGAGCCAGGCACCCTGCACGTGCCACACATGCCCCGTGTCCACCGAAGCCACTCACTGCAGGATGTCCCAGGGAATGAACTGAATTCTCATCCTCACAGAAACTGCCTTCTTCCTGTGGGAACGAGAAAGGGTTTCTGAAATCTCCTTATTCCTTTAAGATCTAGTGAGATAACGTCATTTTAAAGGTGTTTTCTAGGAAGAAAGCATGATGTGCATGCATTATTCTAACATACTTAGCGCAGCTGGGTTGCTCACAGTTGGAGAAAAGTCACAGTGGGCATTCCTCACTCAGGCCACTGAGTGAGGGCCACTGAATGAGGGCCACTGAGCGAGGGCCGCTGCGCTATGCACTGTCTGTGCTCATTTCCACAGAGCCTTGGTATTCCAGTCCTGAGTCAGCAGAGCTCTCCTGCACCGCTTGTGAAGGGCAGTAGGTCCCTTTCTCGTGGTCCATTCTCCCACTCAAACGCTTTGTCCTCTTGGGCGCTGCTCTAACTACTACAAACTTACACTATTGTGCAAGTTTTGCTGCAGAAGCAAGGATCACACATATTCCATGCAGATAAATCTCAGAATGTAACTTTCATTCTTGTTTTGGTTTTCTCTCCCTGCACAGCAAATCCAGAGGCTTAAGACAGCCACCCTCAGTGTCTCCTAGAGTTCATGGGTCCAGGGCCCAGGCAGGCCTCTCCTAGGTGTGAGCGCCAGGCATGATGTTATCAGCTTGACGATTAGGAAAATCTCGGTGGTGGTAACGTGTGCTTCTGGGCTTCTCTAAATGAGCACGCAGGCCTGAGCCGGACGCCCTGCATGGTCCCTGGCCTGGCATCGCTCCTCTGCTCTTCTTGGCTGCTGTGATTCAAGCAGCTTTGCTCTATCCTGCCATTCTGCCATGATGGTCCCGCCTTAGAGCCAGTGAAGCATGGCCTGTGAACCAAATTTAGCCTTTCTCCTCCAGTTGTGGGTGTTCAGTATTACGCCAAGAATGGAAAAGTTATATAGAAAATTGGTACCATAGAAGTGTAGTATCCGCTGTAACGGAACCTGACCTGACCGTGTATTTTAGAAGTTTTTAGGAGTTTGAAAAGACTTACAGGTGTGTTTCTAGAGAAGCTATAAAGTGCTGTCAGCCAGGCCTGATGAATACTCAGGTTGATCCGGACACTGATAGGAACGAGGATGCGAAGGGCCAGGCTCTGGAGGTCACAGTGGGGAACAAGGCCTTCACGCACAGTTGGGCTGGTGACCAAGTGTGTAACACTCTGGCACAAGAAGGTCGACATTGTGCCCACCGTCTGAGACTTCCAGGAGACTGAAATTAACAGTGGTGGATTGATCTGGTGTAAGACATGTCAAGGCAGCCCAATATTAAGGCTGTGATATGAGTACTGATGGTTACTTTTAACCAGAAGTATAATGAGAATTGAGGCCCAAGATAGGAAAGAAAAATTGGAAAAACTTAAAGATTGGTTCAGAATGATCCACCTGTGAAGTTGAGGCCAATGAGGCATAGTTGCTGAAGAGATTAGCCCTGTCACCAAGAAACCAAGCGCTTTCTATAGGGACAGAAGACATCTCAGAGATCAGCAAGACCTCACCCATTATAAACTCAAGCATCCATAAAATGTCAACCTTTCATTTGAGGGCAAAGCCCCTAGGGCCTCTGATGAAACAGGGCCACCTCAGGAAGTGGCTTCCATGTGATTCCTTTCACTGGTCCAGTCATCTACTCTGTGGCCACGGCAGTCAGTCCAAAGGGTTTGGTCCACTGCTCTCACTCATGGAAGACTTTGGCATCATCCACGTTTATGATGACTGTTTATCCTACATGCAGATTACAAGCGTTGTGGGGGCAGTGAGGCTTCCACCAAGACTTCAAAGGAAAGCTTGAAACTCCAAGCCAGAGGCTGTGAGAGTATGGTGTGAATGTGTGGAAATGAAGCCAAAAGCTCAGTGGAGATTCCAGGAAGTTGGAGATGCTAGGAATGTAGCAAATCTGCCATGGAAAGCTATTGGTCCTGAGTAGAGACAGAGGCCATGTGGGCTGCTGCAGGAGGGTGACAGGGCGAGCCACCCACATTCGCTGAAGCCGGCAGCTTAAAACCATGGGCTTCAGAGGGTGGATATGGAGCCACAGAACTTAATATTTATCCTTTGGGATTTTAGTCTTGCTTTGGTCCTGTTGTTTTCTCACCCTCTATTTCTCCTCTTTGAAATGGCATTGTTTACCCTGAGCCACTGGACTTTAGGACTATGTAAAAAAAAATTTGTTTTTGTTTTTGTTTTGTTTTATAGCGGTTTATACCTAAGAGTTTGCTTTGTGTCTCAGAAGATTCTGATTTGGAAAATGCTGATACTATTGAGACTGGGGAGACGTTAGTAAATTTCTAAATATACAGGATAGTTGATCATGTTACACTGAACTACAGACTTCTTCTTGCCTTCACTTGGGGTTAAAGTATGGCTTTGGGTGATGGCTCTGGTTGTCAAACTGGAAAGATTTAGAATGCGACCATTCAGCAACCGTTAATTTGCAATAGGTCAACTTGGCTAGGTTAAGAAATGCCCTGTGGCTGGGTACAGCACACTGGTGGATGTAGTCGTGGGTCTCGCAGGTGTGACTTACATACTCTTAATCATCCCTCGACCCTTCCTCCCCCCTCCTCCTGCTGATTCCTGGCCGCAGTGAGTGACCAGCTTTCTCCAACACAGTCTCTTGCCATAAATATTCCTGCCTTGGCATTCCATGCCCTTGGTCATCATCTTGCAAGCGTGCAATCTGCCCTTGCCCAGGTCGTCTTCCTGCCTTAGTGATCTTCTTTTTGCCCACATTGCTGTTGCTGGAATCCAGTTCTTTGTGGTGATAGGACTTCATTCCCATGTTCTTGCTGGCTGGTAACAGGATGCCAGACTTGTACCTAGAGTCTTCACTCACTGTGGCCCTCTCTTTTCCCCTGACACATGTGTCATTTTGCTTCCTGAAGACCAGCAGGGAAACCATGGCAGTCTGCTTAGATGAAGCCTTTCATGACCAAGGTATTGGTGTCCATCACTTTTGCCAGATTCTATGGATTAAAACAAGTTGTGCATTCTGCTTGCATCCAAGGAGGGCGGGTTACACAGGAAGTGGCTCTTTGGTGACAGTGATGAGGCACATCTGCTAGGACCCCGTGTTATATTCAGAAATACAAAAAGAGGACTTAGTACACAAATTTCAATTTCATTAGTATTTTTCTCCCTTAGGTTTTTATAAATAAAACTGGTGTACATTTTGGAAAATACTCTCTATCTTTACGCTAATACAAACTTAAATTGTTCTATTTCTATTTGCATTATAAGATTACCAAGGCATCTGCTGATATAATAGTTTAATACACACAGTGAGCAGCCCCACTTCTGCTCCTGGCCTGCCTTCAGTGAGATAGATTAATGTCTTATTCCAGCAGATTAAGTCCTTATAATTTAGTGTTAAAGCCAGGCCTATAATCTAATGCTTTCTAGTTTTATAGTGTCTAATTTTACAGCAAGCAGTCATTTTTCAGGCCTTGTACAGTGCTATATGGAATAAGCTTATATTTAGTTGTGTTGTGTGGAAAGACTACACAAATCTTTAGTTTTTATGATTCTATCTCGGCAGTTGTCCTAGGTAAGATAAAATCAAAACAAAAGGAGATGTTGGGTCACTGCATAAATGATGTTTTCATGAATGAGGCAGTCCTGTGTGATGTTTACTGAGAAATACCTCTGAAATACATCAAGAGGAAAAATTTCCATGTATGTTAGCTAAAGCTATTCTGATACCCCATCATTTGAAAACTGTTCAGCAAAGCCAGAATGCAGGGTCCTCGGCTGCAGTCCTCACTGGCCTGCTGGTCGTGCCAGTCAAGGGGCCGCCCAACCCGGAATTACCTCATCCCGCAATGGCGGGAGCATGGGCACTCTTTAGAGCTATTATGATTCCCATGTAATACCTGAATATTATGTGCATTACATTCAAGAAATATGAATTCATCTAAGTTCATAAAAATAGGAGGTGAAATATTCTATTCGATGATTTCAAAGTGTAAAGTGTTTTCCATGTGCGTGAACACATTTGAATACAGAAAGTAAGTGGTGAACAGCTAGGGCTGAGTACAGACGCCAACGCCCCCGGCGCAGGGCCTCTAGCTTGCTGCTGATGTTGTCTGCCCTCGCGGGTGGCCGAGCAGCGGGGTGATCCACATGCATCGGCACACTCTATAGAAGGTTTATCTGGCAATGAGGGAAAAAAAATTAAGGAAAAATGGTGAAATATTCTTTGTTCTTCAAGTCCATGATTAATGAAAAGAAATTAATTTCATAGAAAAATTACTGTGGATTTTTAATATAATTTGGTTTGTTTTGCTAACTATTCATATTGATAATTTGTAATGAAAATTTATAGGTAAAGTAATGTAAGAGTAAACTTTTTATAGCCTTCAAAATATAACTAACATTTGAACTTCATAGCAATAGTTTATCCTTTGGGGACTTCTATTGATTATCCTTGGTATTTACAAGCATTAAAATTTAAGCAGAGAATCTTTGTTTTCTTTTGTCCAACGAAAGGTGCCAAACTATGCAACGTATTTGCCTCATGTGTAACTTTGTTATGAGTAATCTGATTTAAAGACCACTGTTCATAAGGTATAGCATATTTACTAATAAGAACTCGCTTTTCCTTTATGCTTAGGTGTAGCCTGTGCTATTGTTAAAATTAAACACCTTGACTCACTGTATCTGTGATCTAAGCAACTGTATGGAAAACAGCAATGTGAAATACAAAACCCATGCTTGGATAGCTCTCATCTTGATATTCCAAATGTCTACAGCTTCTAATATCTTACCAATT
>PVKN010033226.1:0-12088 GCA_004027915.1 Capromys pilorides
GACCTCTGAGGACGTGGACCTAAAGCCACCGTCCTCTGGGCTGCAAGGGAGGCAGCTCAGCCGCCAGCGGCTCGCCGCGTTGCCACATTCAGGGAAATCTGGGATCAAAAGCACGTAGCTGATTTACAAGAGCAGAGTCGCTTGGTAGACACGGAGCGCCCGCGGGCAGCTGCCAAGAGGAACTCCCTCCCCCAGCACATTCCTGCCTTGTCCTCTTTCCCTACCTTATTGCTCTGGACGTAGCAACGTATGCCTGTAACGAAAGAATCTTGTAGTATGTTCCCAATAAGAAAAGTAGCCCCTGCAGGCCAGGGCAGTCACACCCAAATGGGCAGCCCCTGGGGACACAGTCCTCCCGGCGGTCTCCTAGGGACACAGTCCTCGCGGCGGTCTCCTAGGGGACACAATCCTCCTGGTGGTCTCCCAGCACGGTGGCACAGTGGTTCTCTCCGCCGTGGCGCAGCGCAGCCTCCTCCGCAGAGCGCTGGGAGTGGACGCTTTTGCACGGAGACAGGGTGCTTGCTTTCGTTTCCAGCGCACCGTTCGTTCCAATGTTTACACTGGTCTATGGCCCATTCCACTGCATATTCCGATCCGACGACTCCAGCGCATCTGTAGGCCAGCACTCCGACTGCGTGGGAGCAAAGGCTTGGCCTGCTACCAACTCAGGACAATCCACCAGCTGGGAGAAACCCGTCCCGGGCACAGTTCGCGGGGGCGGGCCAGGACCGGTCATCTTTCTGCTCCTACCCTTTTTCTTATTTTCTCATCCACAATTTCAACTTCCGCTCTATGCTTCGGTCTCTCAAAGATGAGGTTAAGGTTTATGCTAAGAGCCCGAACATGCCAAAAAGCACCAATCAGAGAAATAGGCAACAAACTTCGTTCATCTCTCTTTCTCCAAGAAAGCAGTCTTGTTCCAAATCGTCTACTCTAAAGTAATACGCAATCAGCCGTTTCACACAGTCTTCAAGCAGGGCTCCCTCCGCATGGTACCCCGCACGCCTGTCCCACACTCACAGAGCACAGCATACCGCCCTCTCCCCACGTGCTCCACCACCTCATGTATCCTCACAGCTCAAGTGAGGTCTTCCCCGGCCTCTTCACGGGCCTCTAAGGGAAGCCCGGCTCCAGCCCCCCTCACTCCTGGCACTACTGGCTTCATCTTGATCATCCTTTTTCTCTCTCACCTCCAGCTCCGTACACTACGTTCCCTGTTACTGCGCACTGGCTTCTCGGCTTCGGCCTGACCTCCTGTGTTGCCCGGGACTCAGGTCCTTCCGACTGTGGGCCTGCGGTCTGCCGAGCGGCGCGGTCCCCACCGGCGCTTGTGAGCTCTCCCGCGGCGGTCGCTTTGTTGAGCCTCATTCACACACACATTTTCACCAGGACCGTTTACATTGACTTCCTGGTTTTCTTTGCTCTCACTGTACTTCTGTTTTCAACCTTTTCTTCTTCTTTTCTAATTTGCGGCTTCTTACTGGTAGGCCACTCTAAAACTGCAGAAAAATTTTTCCAGTGTTCATTAATTCACATGGCCTTGGCCAAAGATCCGTATCGTGAACATCACTGGCCCTGTTGGATTTCTTTGTCTGGAGTATTCCTGCTTTCACAGGTTTGGGGGACACAGAGCTCTGCTTACAGGGCGTCCGGTGCGGGTGGCGATGGCCCCGGTGCAGCAGGGGCTGGGTACTGCGGTGGCCTTTGGGTCTAAGGGTGACAGCAGCTGCAGCTGCTCCTGGAAGCCACAGGCAGCTCCAAGGCGTCCTCGGCCGGCGATGGCGGCAGGGTGGGGAGCTCGTGCGCCTTGTGTGCAGGTGCAGTGCCAGGGCCGCAGGACACCGCTGCCTGAAGCACACTGTGCCCCAGCCCCCAGGCCGGTGGCAGCTCCCGCACCCCGCGCCCCGCGCTGGGCCCGGCTGCGGCAGCCCAGCACACTTGTGGCACCGATGCTAACGGTATGGACTCCCCATATCTGCGCGGTCCGCTTTTCAGAGGCAGGGCTACTTCTGCTCGCTTCTGCAGGGGGCGGCAAAGGTTGATGAACGTGCAAGTTGCGCGTTTATCATCAGTTTTGTTTGCTTTTAATGTATTTAGTGCAGGATCTACAGGGTCTCACTACATGGACTGGACTCACGGTGATCCTGTTGTCAGCCTCCCAAGTGCTGAGTTAGAGGTGCGCGCCACGGGGGGCAGGCTGGGGATGACGACTGCAGGCCGGGAGATCGAACCCCCACCGCTGCGCTCTGCCTAAGCAGGCGCTTTAGCCCACTCAGCTATGTGGTCGGCCTCTAGCATCAACTTTTTTGAAAAAGTAAAATGTTTAGTATTGGTTTGGGTTTTAGCCAGCCACTAAAAGGGTTTATCATGAAGTATTACAAAATTAAACGGAAACTTAGAATTTCATACACACAAACAATAACAAGCTGCTTTACCAGGAATGTTCAGATTATATTATAATCTCTGACAAAAATGTCAAGCCTCCATTTCCTAAGCATCATCTGTATGACATTACGTCACATTTTCCCCTGTTTCTTACTGACCCCGGGGAGGGTGACGGCCCTCACGTGAGTCTTGGGAGGCTCTGGCTGCTGCACCCAGGTCAGTAGCTGAGAGAGGCCTCACATGACTCTGTCCCACTAGGGCCAGCGGAGGGACTGTTGGCTCTGGGCGCCAACACTGCGGATCATCTGCGGAGGGGGGTCGCCGTGGAGGCTTTGCCTGGACAAGATCAGGAAAAGAGACGAACTGTCACGAGTCACATCTTCCCACTAGCCATCGTGAAAGAAAAGCTCGGGTCACTGCATGCTTGTCCCCTGCACTACCAGAGAAGGCACGGAAAGATGCTGGAAGAACCAAGCTAAGCCGTGTTGGCTTTTGTGGATGCAAGTACTAAGGAGAATTAAAAAAAAAAAAATAAAAATAAAATTGAAAATATGGGGCCAGCCAAATAGCTCAGCAGATTAAAGTGTCTGCAAGCAGGCACGGGGGTGGGGAGGGGGGTGGGGAGGCGATCCCCAGGCCTGTGTGCCGGCCTCACCCCCAGGACACTCTGAGCCAGTAATTGAGCCTGGGCGTGGTGGTGCATGCCTGTAAAACCAGCTCTTGGGAGGCTGTAAACAGGTGGATCACTATGAGTCCGATGAGTCTGACCTAGTAGTGAGACCCTGAACACCCTGTAGACCCTTCCCTAAAATACAATAAATACATAAATAAATAATAAAAAAATAAAAATTGCAAATATGGAGTAGAAGGAAGTCCTAGGATGCCCGAAAACTCCTCTCGGTGTGCAGCAGAACATAATCACTCTCAAAAGTCATGGAGTAAGAAGCCACCTTGGGGTTTTCAGCAGAAGAGTGGCGCGGCCTGGCTTGGGCTTCAGGGAACCGTCCATGGTGGATCTCCACTGGGCACAGACTGCGGGGGAGCAGGGACAGCAGGTAGGGGCTGCGGCTGCCACAGAACGGAACACAGGCGCTGGCTCGTGCACACCAACAGACAGCATCCAGGAGAAGCCACCACAGGGTGAAGCAGCCTCTGAGCTCCGACCCCACGGCCGTGCTGCTGGCTGCTGCATAAACAGGCTAAATACGAGTCCAAAACACCACAGGAGGAGAGCGCGCCCTCAGTCCATCTGTCCCTTATTGTAAAGCCACCTTGGCGTTACGATAGAGGGTCGCGTCACCTTGGCCATGGGAAGAGGACGGCCAGCAGTCGCACTGGGCAGCTGTAACTGAACCATGAATTGATACTTTGCGATTTGGCTTTTTTTAAAAATACATTATCTTGGGCCGGCAAGATAGCTCAACTGTCCAAAGCACCAGCTTGGGCAACTGCAGGGACCTCAGTTGGATCCCCGGTGCCACATGCTGTGCCAGGCCCGCATCCAGGGCAGGCTGAGCCGGCCATAACAGAAAGAAAGAAAGAAAGAAAGAAAGAAAGAAAGAAAGAAAGAAAGAAAGAAAGAAAGTTGTAAAAACACATGATCTCTTCTGATGTATTTGGAACCCATTCCTTAGAGCATTGTGTTCTCTGAGTACACTAATCATGGAATTTCCTCATCTATTCAGCAAAAACATAAGCTCTAAAAGGAGGCGATACTGAGTTGTCACCTGCACTGCCACTGGCCTCTCCCCGTGACTTCCTGGCCTGCTAAGTCTAGCCCAACTGCAGCTTGGCATCTCTGACTCCCAGATGGCCCTGTCAGAATAGGCCAAGCGGGCCACTCAGTACTCAACCTGCTACCACACCTGCACGAGGAAAACCTTAGCGATTCTCAAAGGCTTATTTTTTCTGTGATGATTTCTTCAATTCACCTCTTTTTTTTCTTTTTAAAGAAGAACAATCTCTAAATTAACATTGAAAGGTTCTATTTCCTCTCTCTTGGATCACTGGTTCTCTTTTCTTATCACTCTATGTGCAATACAACTTAGTTTTGAAAAACATGCCCAAGCATCTCGACTGAATGTACTACCATAAAAGAGAAGTTACCACTGAGAGACTCACTTCACTCTGCAGCGGCCGGACATCTGGAGTCTTGCCAAGGTTGCTGTCTGTTTTGGAAAGCTGACTCTGGGCAGGAGGAGCTGGGTTAGGACATTCATCACTTTCCTGGAGGGTGGAGCGCTCCAGTTCCTCCAACAGCGCATCTGTATGGCAAGAAGCAAGAGAATCACACGGAATGATTTTCCACAGCGATTTTTCCCTTAATTATACCCACTGTGCCCCCATCCAATTCCTTCTCTTGCATTAAGGCTATTTTCAATTCCTTCTTCTCTTTTTCCCTTTTCTTATTTTACATCAAGAACATGGGCAGTTCTACCAGGAGGTGTTCAATGTCTCTGTTTCTTTTTTCCTGTGGTTATATTCCATGTCACACAGTCACTCTACAATTTAACTTCTATATTACAGGTATTAATTTTTCCCAGTCATTTCCAACAGCTCATTCAAAGATCTCCAACTAGAGCTCTCCAGTTAGAAAAGTAAATCCTATAGTTCCTATCAGAAAAATATAAGCAATTTTATTATCATTTTCCCCAAAATCTGTCAGAGAAATAACACATTCTTAAGCCTAGAATTTTTATCCTAAATCTCAAGAATTAACTCAAGTACACAAAATTGCCAAAACAATGTGTAAGTATTCTTTTGTAGAGAGAAAAATGTTACAGAACAAAGATACTGCAAGACAGAGTGAGATGTTGCACTCCAAGGAGTTGATACTTCTCTTATAGTTTTCTTTGGTAAAGTCTGTAAACTTTACCAAAAGAAGTCTGTAAACTTTACGAAAACTTTACCACTATAGGAGCACCTTTTTGTTGTAACAAAATTAATACCAGCCACAATGCTCAGGAGTTGACACATTTCACTGAATTATCCTAACATTTTGAGACCAATTATACTATTGTTCTGTTTTGTAGATTAAGAAACAAACAAACAAAAAAATCACAAGCATAGGTTCCTGAGAGCAGAAATAGGATGTGAATCTGAGCTACATGATCCCAGCCCCTAAACAAGTGCAAGTTAGAAGTGACAGTCCCCATTCTGGTATGGATTCTCCCAGTCACCTTGAGCATGACAACTCTGATTGAGAACAATATTTTCAACTGTGAGTCAAGGGATCTCTACTGGACTTCCTAATCACGGGTTACAGATTTTATTTTATTTCATTTTATTTTTGTCTTTTTGAGACAGGGTCTTGCTATGCAGTCCAGGCTGGCCTTGAGCTCACTTTTGTAGACCAGGCTGGTCTTGAATTCAAACCAATCCTCCTGTCTCAGCCTCCCAAGTGCTGGGATTACAGGCATGTGTCACCATGCCCAGCCCAAGTTACAGATTTTAAAAGTTTACAAAACACTGGGTTATATTATATCCAAGGACTCATCTCACTCTGAAGATCTCAGACAAAGAAAATGTACATCACACATTTCTCATTGAGGAGGACGCCCATTTCTTAATGTCATGAAATCTAATCACATTTGCAAGTCGAATCTTTTTGTTGTTGTGGCTTGTATTTTCCTTCGTTTGATACAGGGTCTCACTACACTGTTCTGACTCACAGTGATCCTCCTGTCTCAGCCTTCCCAGAACTGGGATTACAGACATATAGCACCACACCCCTGTTCATGGCATGCCTAGGGTTCCAGGGCTGGCATGGCATGTGGTACCTGGGATCAAATTCAGGTCCTTGCGCTTGCCAGGCAGTGCTTAGACCACGGAGCTATCTCCCCAACCCAATAAGTCAAATCTTTTGTAGAATTTCCTTACTCATCCATACCACAAAGATGTTGACTTCTATACACTATTTTATATCAAGGAGTCTGAGCTAAATTGTTCCGATCCAGTTACCCTTGAATGAATAAATGATGAGTAAAAAATGGGGTGCCTATAGATTAAAATACTTAAAAGACCAATAACTAATTTCAATGTATGAGGCTTATTTATGTCATTAAACTTTAAAAAATGAAACAATCAAGAATATTGCAGGGCTTGGGAGGCTGAAAACAGGAGGATCACTGAGTCTGATCTGTGTAGTGAGACCCTGCAGACCCAGACCCTGTACCAAATACATTTAAAAAAAAAATTTCCACCCTAGGGCTGGCCAGATAGCTCAGCAGACTAAAGCACCTGCTTAGGCAAGCGCTAGGGGACTAGGGTTCGATCCCCAGGCTGTGCCGGCCCCACCACCAGGGTGCACTGAGAGGACAATTGATTTTGGACCTGGTGGCTCATGCCTGTAATCCCAGCACTTGGGAGGTTGAAAACAGAAGAATCACGAAGTCTGATTTACATAGTGAGACCCTATAGACCCTGTACTAAATACATACTAAAATAAAATAAAATAAGTGGTGATGATCGGTCAAAAGCAATGAGTGTATCAGATTTCACGGAACCATTTTCTCTAACATTTTATGTTTTAAAACTGTAGGTATAGTGAGACCTTATAAACTCTGTCCTAAATACAGAAAAAATAAATAAAAACTATAAAAGTTCTTTAAGGAAGGAAAAAGAAACTAAGAAAGTAAAACCTTTGTCTCAGAATGTCATTAGCCACACTCAGTTCTAAAATTCAGATTTCTAAATTTTTATTCTGTATCACTTGAAAATAAATTTTTTTTGTTTCTCTAGGTTTCTTTCCAAGGAGAAGTCACAGATCTTCTCAGACTGATAAAAAGCAACTGAAATAAACCTTGTGGAGGGGGAGATCATGTCCCGGACAGTAGGAAGCCACCCTTGAGCCATCAGCTAACAGAGGTTATCTGACCTCTCCCGTCCAAGGCCACGCACACGCCAGCCTGTCTCTTCCTGTTTCGGTGCATGCACATCAGCAGTACTCTGAGCTGATGTCTTTTTGCCAGATTCTGTAACTTGAAGATGACTCATCCCAGTGTGACCGATGAGATTATTGGGGTGGGGGTGGACACCACTGAAAATAGTCTTCCCTAATTTTTTATCTGCAAAAATCAAACCTCCCTTTGCAAGAAAGAAGAGTAGTACACTCCCTTGGGGGTCTCCACACTGATCGGGTTGTAAAGATTTCATTCAGAGCTAGAGCCTGCTCCTGGTCTTTCCTATCTCTCATCCTCAAGCCCACACCTTGAGTTAAGACCTCCTGGGGAGACGCAATCTATTAACTAGTGCAATGCTACAGAGGAAAGACTTGCTCACCCAAGCCAACCTTTCCTGCACAGGGTCTGTGTAGCAAGGAAGAGAAATCCTCCCGAGACTTGACAACAGTCACTGAGCTAATGACTTGAGGAAAGAAAGTGCAGACGTTAGCCTGCCAGCTGGAAAATCTACACAAATGTTAGCATTCAGGGTGGCTGGTGCTTTCTGCATTTCTTGACAAGACTTCTATGACACGCACCCTGCCCAGAAAAACGTGAAAGTACTCAATTTTTAAAAGCTATGTTATTCCATTAACCAGGACACCTGAACATACTTCTAACAAAGCAGACACCTTGGAGTGTGATCGTGTTTGGTGTCCACTAGTTCCGAGAAGAACACTGGATGTGTGATTTTTGCCTGTTTTTGTTACTGCTTCATGTTTTAAAAAAATGTGGACAACACCTACTTAGAGAACGGCTACAAATAGTAAAATGATTATCACATGTAAAAACTATCTAGTTTCAGACTATGTCATTGAATACTTATCAGTTTTCTTTTAACTATCTGCATGAAATTTGGTACTCCTAAAACAAAAAAGACGACTCTGGTAAAACTCAGTTGCAAATTCCTCCAACACTCATTAAAGATAAGAATTTAGATTCTACCCTAAGTTCAAAAATAGAACTAAGCCTAATATACAAGTAACTTCCAAAGTAGAGCAGTATTTATTAAACACCAGCTCTTTCTCCTGATGAACAGCAGCTCTTTCCTTCTAGCTGCCTTCTTTTTTGTCTTTCTCCAGCACTCAAATCAAGAAGACAGTTCAAATCAGCTTATTGTTGTTTGCATTCTTGACTTATCTACAAATACACACATACCCAGGACATTGTGGAAACAACACAGGTAGAAAACTGGGTAAAAGTTGCTCAAGATTAGGCTGCCAGCAACAAAAACATTAGCAACATCCGTGGAAAGAGTTCCACGAATGACAAATCTTTCCTCCAAAGTTTGGAATCCCGCAGCTAGTATCCCCACTCCTGGTTTCAGAATTGCCTTAAGACCATAGTACTCTGCCCCTCAGTTTTCCAAATAAAAAGCTCAGCAAACAATCACTAGAACCGTAGTGCTGTATCTCTGCGATGTAGCCCTAAACCATAGGGCAAATGAGATCGCTCTGGCCGTCCTCCAACCTCTGCAGCCACTCTTCTCCCTGCACTTCTAGCCCACTTCTCTTTAACACCTTCTGTTCTCCTTCCTTTCGGTTCTCCCCAAATCACAAGTGGCAAGGTGTGTAAGCATCCTCTGATTCCAACAGCCCCCAAGGGGGCAAATGCAAATGACCACAATAAAGCAACCTCAGTCATGATCAACACAAGAGCAATTAACTGTGGGAGAAACTGTCGAGGGTCAGCGCCACGCTGCCCACTGTGCCACTGCAGAGAACTCATGGCTCCCTCAAATACCATAGTTCCTCAGGCCTAATCAGGCCTGGGCTGAGGATGCACGTAAAAATAAAACCGTCCAGCACTGCCGTGAGGCTGAGCCTGAGTCCAAGCCCCCACACACCGAGAAGGCGGCCGTGTCTTGGCTCTTCCTTCAGGAAGCTCCTCACTCACCCAGTTCCTCCATCGCCGGGCACCTGCGATGCTCTGGCCCCACACGTTGTGAAGAACTACTTGAAAATGCAGTAGAGATGACGGCCAAAAGGAACGGAATGAGGCAGCATGAAGCAGCCTCTGTAACCTTTTTTGGTTCCTGTATTTGCTTAGCACTTCCTCTCTTGGTTTCTTTTTTTTTTTTTTTTTTCCTACAGCTTTTAAGATGGGACTGACATAGAAAGGCAGGCCATAAGATTTAAGTTGCAGCATTGTGTTGGTCAGGGATCAGAAAATTAAAAATTAAAGACTCAAGATTAACCTTACGAAATCTGAGCACCTGTCCCATTCTACAATCCATGCTGAATTCATCAAAAAGCCAGATTTTCACCTGCGGTTTTTTCCAAGCGTAGTTATGCTGCTGTGACTAAGCTTCTGGTCTCCCTTATTCCAGTGCAGTGGAGCCCATAGCGGCCGGACCGCCTCAACTTCGCAGGATAGTTAACTAGAGCCCAGTTCGTTTTGCATCTTTGCTTACTTGTTACGCTTATTTGCTCCCCTGTACAGATTCTAAGCCCCTTAGAAGCAGGGTGGAAGAAGTGTGGCATTCAGCTTCTTTGGTGCTTGTTTATTTGGTGACCCAAATAAAAACATGTGTGGTCCGAAGCACAAGAAAGCTGCAAAGAGTAAGGTTCCTGATGCTAAGCTGCTGCTGGCACGAACTGAGCATGACCCTTGCCTGCTTGCATGGCAATCGTACCAGTTCCTGTAAAACTTCACACTGATGTTGATTCACTTACTTTACCACTGTGAGTTTATCCATCTTGAATGAAACAACGCACTTACACAAGGCCAGTACGATCAGACCGCACGTCACGAACTGTAGCCACAGCCCACGAGATGCATTCTATCCGGCTTTCAGCAGCCGTGAAGTAGGCTCAAGGATTAATTTGCTCAAGTAGCAGAATAGGCAGCTCTGCTACCCCTACAATCCATCGTTCAACTGAATGCTAAAGCCTGTGATGTTTACAACGTATTGGCTCTTTTTTTCTTTGAATCTTTCATTTTTCCATTCTATTAAGACTTTTTTTTTTTTTTCCGATTCCCCGTCTGCATTACTTTAAGCAGCCACTGGATGTCAGTACTGTTCCAAAAGCCTGCCCACTGCAAAGTTTGAAAAAATTCCCACCTACACCGTCCCAATTTTTGCAACTAAAAATGTCATTGGCCGTATGAAAGTGCAAAACGCAGTACATAATATAAAACATTTTTCTGGTCTTAAGTGGTAATTAAGTCAAAATATTGGGGAAAGAAACGTACTTCAGCACTCGTTCACAGTTTAATGATTAATGTGAAACTGAGAAGTGGATCTCTAGATTTTAATTTCCATTCTTTTCCTTCTGGAGGTTTTAATTCCAGACGGATTATTCTGTAGTCTAAAGAACAATGCTTTCACATCAACTGGATTAGAAAGGAGGAAAGAAAGGAATGAGCAAGGCCTAGCGCACGGCCCAGTGGAGAGACCAGCTGATGGAAAGTCCCTCTGACACAACAGCCAGGCGACACAGCTGCACACGCTCGTGGGCAGAGAAGTGATCCGGAACAACGCTGCGCTCCAGACCGCGCTTCCGGCGCTGCACAAACGTGCGAACCGCAGAGCTGACTCCGCGCGCGCCGGAGACTTTCGGCTGCGGACGGTCACACCAGTCACGCTAACGCCCTTCCCCCCTCGGGCTCAGGACCGCAGCGGACTCCCGCTGCCCGCTGACAGCAGGAAGGGGCGGTCAGTTCGTCCCCCTCGGGGGTGGGCACGGCCCCGGAGACCGCACAGAAGCTGACTCAGTTCCCGGGAGCCTGGACTCTGCGGAGGGCTTGGCCCTCCAACGAGCCGGTCGGTGGCAGACGGGGTGCTACTGATCACTACCAAGGTGAACGAGGACTATGATGTGGCCGCCCCGGGAAAGCGGCAACAAAGCCAAGTAAAAACTACGAGAAAAAAAATCGGAGTACCCTCTCCAGGCCACCAAAGCCGCCAATTGGCTCAACGTTTGCTTCCGACATGCGCAGCGTCGCGGCCTAACCCGGAGACACCGCCTGCCTGCAGTGTTTACCACCCTTGGGCTGCAAAGATGAACTACATTTCCCGTGAACCCCCAGCGCCCTCTCCGCCTACGCTTGTGGCCAATAAATAAGACTTCACCTCCCAGGATGCCCTCGGCTGCGCAGCCCGCGCGCATGCTCCAAGGGGCGGGCTCTCGCGGCCCCCACAACCCCGCCTCTGTTCCATCGCCGCCATTTTTTCAGAGACTTTCCTCCGGCAGCCCACGGAGCTTTTTTTCTTAAAGGAGAAGCAACAGCTCAAAAAAATTTCCCCCTTCTACCCGCACGTCCTGGCGGCGCTGGGGACATGAAGGCCAGAGGCAGGGAAGTGTGGTCAGGTTGGAGGCGCAAGAACGCTCAGGCTACTTCTGCGGCCTAAGGAAGCGTAGAAAGAGCCTCCGTGGTAATAGCGGCTCCTTAGGGAGGCAGGTGCGCGCGCATCTGGCCCAGGGGCGCGCACAAGGCGGGGAAAGAGGTGCGTTTCCTTCCCACCCCACTCCCTCGCCAGTCCTGCCCCTCCCACTGCCCCTAGCGCGCGTTTAACTCCGGAGGAGGGGGAAAAGGTCACTTTGGGATTGTCGCGAGACGCAGCCGCTTAACGGTGAGAACGGGTGCGCGGGGAAGGAAACCTCGCGCGCTCCCTTGGAGCCGTTTCCTGATTGGCCGAAGGAGGGGGTGGGGCGGGACCCTAGTACGCCGCTGCGTGTGAGGCCTGAGGGGCGGGGCCAGGGCCCGCTCCTCCTCTCCCATTGGCCCGCCGAGCGTCTGCGGCGGGTGCGCGCGCGCTC
>PVKN010033227.1:0-12088 GCA_004027915.1 Capromys pilorides
TACCCTCGAGCAAAATAAGCTTAATAGTGACCTAACAGAAAAAGCATTGCTTAAAACAAGCAAACTAGAAAGCAGCTAAATTTACAACAGATTACTCCTTCTATTAAAAAAATACAGCTATTATAAAGTTATTATAAAATTGCCTCAGATTAGTTGATTCACAAATTGCTATATTGATAAAAAAAAATGAGAATTTTACATCATAACTTGTGTACACATCTAATTTGTGCAACTCAGGCAAACAGTGCAGGGGTCCACCACAACTGTGTGAAATTCTTCTTAGGTGGTCCTTCTGGCATTTTATTCCTAGGGACATAATTATTTCAGTATCAAAGTTCCTCCCTGTCTAAAACTGTTAGAAGTCCTTATATTTTCTTATAATTATGAAATATATGCTGTTTATCTGAAATTCTGAACCTTTTCCCTTTCCAGAGGCATTTTCCTTTTCAGGACCTCTTTCTAACCACCTAATAACCTTGTTTTGTCCTAAGTTTCTGCTGCCTGCTAAACTATTTCAGTGTATATTGTCTTTGCCTTCTAAGACTCACTACTGCCCCTTTCCTTTCATCCCATCACACTAATGAACTTTCACTGGTAGAAACTTAGAAGGATAGTTAAATGGAAATTTTAAAAAGAGACATTTTAAGGTCCTTCAATCCTAATAGGAAGGCACAGACCACCTTAGCTAATGCACAGGGCTGGTGCTAATCTAACCAAAGCAATTGAGGAAGTACATAGCTCTGACAGGACATAGTGGGAGAAGAATGCTAGCATTAATTGCTCTTCATTCCCAGTCCATTCTTTCAATGAGCCATCTCTGGCCTGTCATAGGTGGTGAAAAATTTAAAGGCCACTTTTAGTTTTTCAATCAACAGCTTAATAGAAGTCAATAAAAATGCAATCCCTTTAATGGATAGGTTAATGTACTGACAAATTGAGGGCTAGGGTTCCCATACCTGGCACACAAATAGGTGATCTCTTTCTTGAAATGGCTCTTCTCTTCCCATCAAAGGGTATGAATTATTTGCCCAAACAATCTCCCACTCTGAACTTCACACAAAAGCTTGGCCTGTGTTGAAATCTGGGTGGGGCCAACCAAGTCTAAGGCTCCATTTTTCAGGAGAAAAAAAACCTCAGGTGCGTAGTATAATAGATCAAATGAAACCAAAACACTCCATGTTGCCAAGCATTTCCAGCAGCCAAATATTATGCTAGATTGAACTAGATGGCTCAGGCTTCACAAGGTCAAAGAGGCACTACTTTCAATTTACTTTGTAGACTGAAAGATCTACAAGAATCTTTCAATATTGTTTCTTCAGCAAGTGGTTGTTTCCTTATACTTTCATCAGAGTTTTTAAAAAGTTTCAAGGGCTGAGATTGTATTAGTAGTTTCTTCGATACTTTATTTTGGCACAAATATATTTATTTATTTGTAAGTATTTAAATTACTTTGACATATTAGCACAGATACTGCATTTTTTTAAAATCACATTCTATAGGCTTTCCAGTGGGGTGGAACCTTGGTACATTTTGCTCACACAAGCAATGGACAAGACTGTTGAGGTATTTTAAAGACTGTCCATCTTCTTTGATGTATCTAGTTCTGGTCAAGCTTCTCACATTTCTCAGGTACCCAGAAGCTTAATCTCAATAAAGAGATAAACCGAGATAAGAACATGTTCTTTGTTCATCTAATTGTAAACTCAATTATTGTTTTTATTTCAACTTTTGCCATATGCAAAAACTTCATCCGCATTTTAAAATAACTGCCTTTGCAAAACACCTAACATCTACAATCTCCTGCCAATCCTCAGTGTCATAATCTTTACTCGTGGTGCCATCAACTTGTTGCCTATTGTGTATGGAACTCAATAATACATGGATTCACAGAGACTATGAGTCAAATCCTGCAGCCTGCTCACCCAAACATAACTACACGTAGAAAACTTATGCAAGACACAGTCTATTAGTTTTGGCTCCCTACTCTGGCTTAAATAAAAGAACCCACCATAAAATAACAATGGTTAACTTCACAGATCGCTACAACTTTACAAAGCAACTTGACAACCATTGAGCTTCACAAGAACTCAATGAAGTTGACAAAGAGGCTTTAGCTTTATTTTAAAGATTATGAAATCAGGACCTAAGAAGGTCAACCACCTTCCCAAAAGCTGCTACCAGGAAAGTGGTAGAGTCCCAGGTATGTGATGATTCCAGCACATCACACAAGTTTAACTAGGACTTACTAATGTAGTCTTAGTGAAAGGAACAGTGTCTACTGGAGAATTAGGATCAGCAATCATTGGGATAAATATTTCTTTCCTTCCAAGTGTGATGCAAAATCATCACAAAGCACTAGGTCTGTAAGACATTTTTCACATTATTATGTGACATTCTCTTTCCAAGAGTTCACATATATTTTTCATACTTTTGCTGTTATACCTCTTAAATAATACATATATTCTGTCATATTAAATGGGTTAGAAAGGGTGATGTTATTGTTCACTTAGTGATGTAGAATTATCCGGACAGTAATGCATGACTTCTTTGCTTTAGATATGACCTTTATCCCTCATCCTTTCAGACTATCTTTGTTTAAAATGTTAATATTTTGTTCATCATGGATTTTTGTGTTTCCTAGCATCACATGCCTGTATTGATTATTTTCCTGACCAAGATTTTTGGTGAGTTTTGTGTCCATAGAAAGTGCCTCACTCCCCACGCTTTTAGTCCTAACCCAGTTTCTTTTACTGATTAAAAGCTAATAGGTTCTTGAGAGCCACACAGAGTTGATGTAAGGATTCCCAGCCACTCAGGACCTATACAACCTCATCAAGTCACTGCCATCCTTTGAGTCTGTAATGACACCAAAGGCTCATATGTTGAATGCTTGGTTCCAACATGGTAGCTCTACTAGAAGGTAGTATGGGCAGGGAGATGGCTCAGTAGAATAAGCACCTGCCTGGCAAGCACTAGGTCCTGACTTCAATCCCTGGTGGCATAAATAAATAAATAGTGCTGGTGGTGGTGGTGGTGGTGGAATCTTTAGGAAGTTGGAACTTACCTGGAAGAATTCTACTTTATGGAGAGTCTCTCTCTCTCTCTCTCTCTCTCTCTCTCTCTCTCTCTCTCTCTCTCTCTTTCTCTCCCATGTGTTCCCCCATAACATTTTACCTCACCCTGCCCCAGAAACAATAGTCAACAAAGTGACCATGAACTTAAACCATAAAGTCCAAAGCCAAATTAATTCTTTCCTTATTTTAATTGTTTATCTAAATGTTTTGTCACAACAAAAAAGGACTAATAGTTACTTAATCACTCTGGCACTCCTCTATCCTTACCCATCAGAGAATTTTGAGGTTTTAAACAGTACTTAATTCATAAAATTGTCTTAAAGATGTTCATCGAATGCCCAGTACAAGATAAATATACAATAAATGATAGCCATTGTTAACAGTCCTATGTATGACTAAACTAGTTATTTTTAAATCTCTAATTGTTATAAAGTAGAAGTGAGATTTATTATCTTTACCACTTTAAAATCCAATAATGTTAACTATATTTACAGTGGTGTGCAGCCATGAGCACCATTCCATCTCCAGAAATCCATTCATCTCGCAAAATTAAAACTATGTCCCCATTTTGTCACAACTGCCTATCCACTGTTTCCCATAGCCTAGCACTGGGCACACCACCTCCTATTTCTATGAACCTGACTTCTCTAGGTGTCTCATATTAGTGCAATAATACAGTACCTGTGTTTTATTGGCTGGCTCATCTCACTTAATATCCTTATGGTCCATTCATGATATGTGTGTCATGATTTTTTTCCTTTTTAAAGCTGAACACTATTCCATTGTGTATATGTACCTCATATCGTTTATCCATTCATCTGTTGATTTGTTGTTGTTGTTGTTATCTTTTGTATTTTAGGAAAGGGTCTACAGAGTGTTCAGGGTCTCTTTACTAGACTGGACTCATTGAAGTTTTAAAAAGTACTTAATTCAGGCCTGTTTACAGACTCCCAAGAGCTGGGATTACAGGCACACACCACCACACCCATCTCAATTGCCATCCCAGCATGCCCAGGGGTTGGAGCCAGCATGGCAGGCCTGGGGAATCAAACCTCAGCCCCTGCACCTGCTTGCGGGTGCTTTAATCTGCTGAGCTATTTGACCAGCCTTCATCTATTGATTAATACTTGCTTTTTTGCACTTTATGGCTATTGCAAATTATGCTGATGTGAACATAATATATGAATTACCACTATTATTTTATTCTTATTTTCATATGTTCTCTAATACTTCTAACAGGGTAACCTGATCAGAAATTAAAAGCTCACTGTCAAATCATTCTAGTGTTAACCTAGGTGACAGCCTAACTTCAGAGACATATAGTCATATAATCTTCTGGAGTCAAAACTCTAACTTTTCATCATTTTTAGATGGTAAATTTGAGCCTAAAATTATTGTTTCTATACTTCTGAGCCAACTCAACCAGAATGGAAAACGTTAACAATCCACTACTTATAATTCTTCTATCAAATGGAGAAGAATTCACAGGAAGTCTACTGAGTCTGTCAATCGGTAAATATTAGTAACTTTGAGCAAAAGTAACATAATGTTCAAAATTTGCTGACATATTTTGCATTTGTGATAAGATTTCCTACAAGTCATGCCTTCTGTGTAACTAGTGAATCCTGGGAAAGAAAATGCATTGTGTTATGATCAAAACATGATTTTACCCATTGCTGTTATAAGGAAAATAATAGATTTTTGTACTCGAAATTCCTCTCTTCTTTCTTTCATTCATTTGTTCTCAAATATAGTAAGTAGCTAAGAAAAGCCAGACATTATGCTGGATGGGTTCTGGACAATTAGGAGCAGAGCAGAGTCTACTGAGAAACATTTAGAGAGGTCATTTCAGTAGCTTAATGTGGCCCCCATTTAGTACCACTCTCCAAGATTGCCACAGGGGAAGGGATTTTCCCCAGAACGCATTTACAGAATACTTTAGGAACTGTTACCACTGGCCCTGGACATTTTCCTTCATCTTCAAATACTTTGGTAGCACTATCTTTTTGTAGCACCTTGCGTTGGGTCAATTTTGTGGTTATATATTAGAGTTCTCTAAAGAAACAGATATAAGGGAGATGAAGGTGGTACAGGTATAGATAGAAATGGAAATGAATGGGGCCGGCGAGATGGTTCAGTGGTCTAAAGCGCCTGCTTAGGAGGGCTCAGGCAACTGCGGGGACTGCAGTTCGATCCCCGGCACCACATGCTGCGCCAGCGCCACCACCAGGGCAGGCTGAGCCAGCCACAAAGTGAATAAATAAAGAAACAAACAAACACAACAAGCAAACAAACAAATAAATAAATAAATAATTAAAAAAAAAAGAAATGGAAATAGTTACGGAGATAGAAGTGGAGATGGAGGTAGAGTTAGAAGTAGAAAGAATGATACAAACAGAGATGGTGATGGAGCTTGATATGGAGGGAGATGGAGACAATAAAGGTCTGGGGGTGTAAATACTTTAGCTTCTCCTTTAATCATTCAGCCCTCCCCACTATAACACAAAAGAAACCACGGGTGAGGCACAAATAAGTGTGTATGACTATGTTACAATAAAGTTTTATTTATAAAAACAAATGGTGAATTAGACCCACATGACTTAACTTATGGATCCATGCTTTTTATAATATCCTCATTCTATTTTTTCTCAATCAGAAACCCAAACAATGAAGTGATATTTGTATTTGCATGATATGTGCTCATTATCAATTGAATGGAAAGGATATAGTGCAGATATGAAAGAAGACATTGATGACCTGACCAGATCCAGAGATTTCCTCTCGAAGACATTACACACGGGCCCTCCCATGCTATCACTAATAGAACCTATTGCTGGTCATAAAGGACAAGCTCAAATAAATGAGAACATCATTATTAAAACTAGATTAGTATGATGATTTAGTATGGTTGCTGAATATAACAATGACATTGGAGGAATCAAGTAGTCAGAGCCACTTGAAAACATTTTCCATATGAATTTGTCATGTAAGTTCACCATACCACTCTAGGGCCTATTTCCTACACTTTCAGTGTCATTCTTCACAGCATGGACTTCAAGAAATATATAATGATTCAATTCTACCAAAAGAATAGGTAACTGGAATGCACAACACATAGTGGGCACAAGATATGCTGTTCCCTAGAGTCCCTTTCAAAGAAAGGATTATTTCCCCACATACCTTTTAAGTTAACTAAACTGCAAAAAGATCCAATCCAATACCACAGAATTCCAGGGCAGACTACACCCAATGACTAGATGCTAATCCTTTAACCATCATAGTTAAACCAAAGATACAAAATGTTTTTTAATTCATCTCGTATCATAGATTATGGTATATGACTTGCCAGTTCACTTGACAGGGACAGAAACTAAGATCAGAGTGGTTAAAAAGTCTTACAGCCCATGAATTCCAGGTAACAGGAGGAAGTGTTAGAGCCAGGTTGTCATACTTCACTAAGTGCAAGTATGTACAAGATCCCCTCATGCCTTTTTAGAGCAAAGTGACCCACAGCTGCCTGTGAGTCTCAAACATTTTGCCTCAATGAAAGCTGATTTTACTGGAGCAACTTAAGACTTTTAATCGTCCCTAAACTTCAAATTTCTTCTATTTGTAGAAGCCTTATATGTGGCGGTAAGCACATTGTACAAGAAAGTGCCTGTACAAAGGGGCCCCATAGGTTTGCATTCAAGTTTTCACTTTGTCACCTGCCAGCTGTTTGGCTCTAGGTAACTTATCTGAATTATCTGGATTTCAGTTCTCTTGTCTATGAAACATAGATAATAGCACCTACTGAGATAAGAAATTAGGGTATGCCAAAAGCTGGCTGGGGTAGTAGACATAACCTGTTAATTACAAGATGCCAGATGCATGCACAAAATAGTTCCCAAAAACCCTGCACATAGACTTCTCCTGAGAAGAACAATGGGTTTTCTATAAATAGGACTGCCTAGCCTGATGTCTCCACCTCTCAGGACCCTTATGTGGAAGTTCTTGCAGGTTTCAAGATCTGGACAACATAAAAAGACACATGGATGCCATGAAGGCTTTGCTATCCTAACCTTCTGTGATAGCCATGCTACACTTCCCAGATGTAGCATGCACTCTTATCTTTGCTCTCACCCTCTCTTTCTCTTTACTTAGTCCAAGATTGCTCAGCAGAACTAGTTTCTCTCCCACTCTTGATTTTTGCTTTCTCAAATAAACTTTGTCACTACTTTTCACTTATTTCCATCAGTTCTTTGTTCAAGGTGTGAAGAATCTAGAATACAAGTCCAGAAGGAAAAGTGAGTAATCCAGAACCCAATTACAATACATGAGCCACTTTTCAGAAAAAAAAAAAATTACCCAAAACTACTACCTTGCAAAGATATATAAGTGCTAAAGATTAAATTTTGACCTCCAAAATCAAACACTGAGTCCTAGCCACACATGTAAATGTGACCTACTTTGAAGATAGATTCCTTACAGAAGGAATCAAGATGAGGCCATTAAGGTAGGCTGTGATCCAACATGACCAATCTCCTTAAAAAGGAAGAAATTAAAAGGTAGAAACAGACATGCATCCAGGGAAGACAGTGTGAGGTCACACTCAGTGATTTGAATTATTTTGCCACAGACAAAGAAATGCCAGGGACTACCAGAAAAGCTAAAAACAGCAAACAATGATACTTCTTGTAGGTTCCAAAGAGAGAATGAGCCTACTACCACCTTCAGTTCAGACTTCCAGCCTCCAGAACTGTAATAATATAAATTTCTATCATTCTAAGATACCAACCTTGTGGCACTTTGTTCCAGCAGCAAACAAATACAGTGAAGAGTCAATACAACATATTGCATAACTCAATGCCTGAAACCTAATGGATGCTGCAAAATGTGTGTTGAAGACACAATTTTTTTTAAGTCTAGACACCATTTATTGAACTACTGGTAAGTGTTCTATCAAGATACTTTGTGTATGTTCTCATCAATAATTCTTATAATGGTGCTAAGACATATAGGGAATTAGCAGTCTCATCCACATTAGAGAGAAAGAAACTAGAGTTAAGTGAAGTTAAGTGAGCCATGAATAGGAAATGGTCACTGAATATAGCCATGACATTGGAGGAATCAAACAGAGCCGCTTGAAAGCACTTTCTACATGAATATGTAATGTAAGTCCACCATGCCATTCTAGGGCACATTTCCTACTGTTTTAGTCTACACCCAATGACTAAGCCAGGGGTGACCCATTTCAGCCAAAGGCCAACCCACTGGAGATGCTATGTGCTTTAAAGCTACACCATCCAGAGTTGAAAGAGTTAGTCATGCTCTGTCTTCTTAGTCCACCTTATGTTGCTGCTAATAGACTGCACAGAACAGGTAGTTGATAAAGAACAGAAGTTTGCTTCACACTGTGCCTGTTGCCAACAAGCCCCACATCAAGGCGCCAACATTTGACACCTGGCAAAGACCTTCTTGTTGCATCCTCCAATAGCAGAGATGATAAGAACAAGAAAAATAAATGCTGACTGATACTCTCTTATCAAGGCTTTAACTGCATTCAAAGAGAAAAAAGCACTTGACCTTAATTACCTCTTAAACATGCCACCTTTCATTACTTTCGTGCTGTTGACACCTGAATTTGGAAAGGATATCCTCAACATACAACAGGCCTGTGCCGTAGATGGGTATCTCCTCCCACGGATACTTCTCCCTAATCTTCTTATTTTCTTTCCTTTTTCTTTTCTTAGAGATTGTTCCTTAAGCGGGCTGTAAACACCAAACCTATGTCTGTGTCAGCTTCCCAAGAATTCATGAGGTTTTGTTGGCAGAAGAGGTATACGGTCAAGCTAAGAAGCTGATAAAATGCAGGGAGCCAAAGATCCTGATGTCTCGATCCTTGTAATTTAAGTCCAGGAGAAAGAAAAATAATGAAGTATGGGGCAAAGGCATAAATTATCTGCAAAAACCTCCAACAGTTGATTCACAGATATGATGTCTCATTGACTCAAAATGCAGAGTAGGAACTTCACCTAGTAATCCTAAATGTAAGAGTTCATTTTCCTAACGAAATTCAGAAAGAATCGCTCTGGAGGCCGGACATGGTGGCACATGCCTATAATCCCAGCACTTGGGAGACTGAGGCAGGAGGATCAGTGCAAGTTCAATACCAGCCTGGGCTACAAAAGAGAGTTCAAGGCCAGCCTGAAATGCATAATGAGACCCTGTCTCAAAAAGACAAAAAAAAAAAAAAGGAAAGAAAGAAAGAAAGAGAAAAAGAAAAAAGAATCCCTCTGGGAATGCAAGTCTGCAAGACCATGTAACTGTATTTTTTAACAAATGTGTTATAAGCATATGGAAACTAGATATTTTAAATAATATGGATTGATTCCACAAAGCATTCATGTTTAACTAAGAAAAGCCTATTCAAGTAGAACTGTAGATTCTTACAGCCTCAGAGGGGAGAATGCAAAGTCTTATGATTTGTGGGGAAAAAAAAATCCTTGACAGACAATAATTATTTTCGAAATGCCCACTTTCCCACAAGGTCAAAAATAAAAGAACCTATGTAGGGGTCAGGAAAAAAACAAAATTGTTCCATGAAAGTTTTGAGCTGATTAAAAATTTACAGAGAAAATAAGCCATTCCCAACATGGTCACCCAATATCTCTTGGTACTCTGAGCTTAGCCCTGCATTTCCAACTGATTATCCCTTATCAGGGACTTTTAATGTCTGATAAGAGCAACCTATCCTGTGCTCATTCTTAATTCCTTCAAGAAAAATCTCTTCCTTTGGTATGCAACTCTCCCCTTTTCACCCTGTGAACTAATGCAAGGAATAAAGACAGCAAAAATCTGGCACCACAAGATGAGGTCACCTCCTGGCAATCTACTAACTCACCATCCCATGCTCTCAGCACAAAAAGGTAGTGTCCTCCTGCCCCAAACTTAGCTGAGTGCAAGAAAAATCAAATGGTGTAGAACAATTATTGTGATGATGGTGAACTATGTAGAACGCTAGATGCAATGGGGCTGTAGAGATTTTTAACCTGTCTTCTTTCATTTTCAGGCCAGGAAACAGAAACCCACAGTCACTTAGGACAGCGAGATCAACAGTGCAGCGTTCTGATGTTCAAGACAGGCTGATCTGCACTACAACCAATCACCAGCCACACTGTCATTTTTCCCTACAGCATGAGGTAAGGAGAAAGCTCCAGCTGCTCAGCCTGATCCGTTTCAGGAGTGGCAGCTCACCTTTACCATTCTTCATCCTGTGGCACTCAGAGACATTGTCAAAGTAATTCTAACTGGGATCCATCCCCAAAGAATGGTGGCAAATGGGGGTGAAAAATCCACTTTAGAATTTTGTGGTTATTTTCCCCTGTTTAAAATGGAGTCTCTCCCTAGGTTCCACTAAAGAAAAATAAAATAGCTATAGGGAACCTCACAAAATTAGTAAAATTCTGACTGGCAGACAAACTTTTACCAGAATACAAAAGGAGATGTCACTAATTACAAACATGAATCCAATACCTGCCTCTCCAGAGCCCCAGTTCTCACCCATCTCCACCCTCAGAAACCCACATTAATCCACACCAGAAAACAACTCGACCATTCCGATTCTGTAGGTGCAAGTTTTTAGGCAGCTTTAATCTCTTGAGAGCCTCCTCTTATACTTGTATCTCAAGGAGGAAGCTAATTAAATAACCTGGGGATTGGTGAGAGCGGTGAATGGGCTAGGCCAGGGCGCTGTGGAGTGCGAGGGGCAACTTCAAGGCCGAAGTGTGGCCCGGCCTCCGCGAGAGATGAAGTGTGGGGTCTGCCTCTGGATTCCACCAGGACCATGTCAAGAGGGCAGTGACATCAAGAGGGTCAACTTCAGCAATGCACTGGGTAAAAACACTAAAAGGCTGAAATTTAACATGTTGCTGGTGACACCTGGAAAACTCGCAAGGAAACAGTATTTCTCATTTTAATTAAATATCTGCTTTAGTTCTGGTGAAAAGACTGGATCCCGCAGAAGACAAAACTGGGATTTGGAGGGAAATTTGGGTGTTCAAGATGAACGGGAAAAGACACAGAGAGCTAAATGACGAAGGAAAGGAGTGAATACTAAGTCCATACCACCACCACAAATAGCATGAATTGTTGGGTAGGAGACCAGAGGAGCTAGAAGGAAAAGCTGAGATAAAATAATTATAAAATGATACATGAAAACTTGAAAGCGAGTGGAAAAACACGGAAGCGCATGAAGGAAAGGATTCCTTCACCAAGTCCCGACCTAACTGATAAGAGAAGCCCAGCGCAGACCCGAATCACAACTCCTAAAGCACGCAGATCAACACCTGCGCACTCAGTCAGCCAGCAGGAGAGGGGAAACAGGCTTCCCACCGCAGAAGGAGGTCGTCAGCTGCGGCGAGCAAGAGCGAAGCCGCTGCTGCTGTCCCTGGGCTAGCGCTGAAAACTAAGAGGAAATGCAGCCACAGTTAGGACCAAGCTTAGGGGGACTAGGAGGTTTCTAAGACACTTACACTGAATGATCAAGAGCGGACTCAAAAAATGTTTCATTATGTAAAAGACTTAATGGGAAACGCTGAAAATTACTAATCTAAATAAGTGGGGTTTTTTAAAATGATAACCAAACTAAATAAACATATAAAACACCCCTTCAAAATACAGAATATACTTAAAAGTCATTTAATAACAATAATCTGAATCTAAAACTCAGTTTATATTTTTAAAATCTCATAACTGAGAGTGAAACAGATTAAGCCCTTGTTTGATATAGAAAACTTTTTAAATTACTCCATTTTTATTTTTTATTTGTATAGAAATACCTATTTTACATGTTTCATAGTAAAGAATAAAAAACAGTAGAAAGAGGAAGAAAACGTTTGCTTTGAAAGGGAGAAATATAGTGGCAAAAATGAATAAAAATAATAAATGATCAAATTAGGCTTTTAAAATTACACATTCTTTGCTTTCAAGAAGGTTGAAAATAAAATGATCAAAAAAAGATATTTTACATGTAC
>PVKN010033228.1:0-12089 GCA_004027915.1 Capromys pilorides
AGAATTTATTCTTTGGGACTGTTAAAGAGCCCATAAAGTCGTTACTGCTGAAGTTTCTGTCGTACAGGTAAGAGAACTGAAGTTCATACATATTATATAACTGTTTATGTTTATAGTTTATGATCATCTCAAGACCAAAAAGTCTCCACATTCTCTCAAATCTTGATCCACTCCTTGTCTTTCAAGTGCTCTTGTATGTGATTCTTTTGCTAATATTTTACTATGTACTGTAGTGTATTAAAATCAACTTAGCTCATTGATTTTTCTTATTTATAATGAATGTCATTAAAAGTATTAAAATTTTTAAGTAGGCTTGCTTTCTGAAAGAATGATAATTTCTCCTTAAAATCTTCAGTGAAGATGTTGAATTTAACACTTTTTTGGTTTCTTCTTTTGATTCTTTCCAAAGGTTTGTAAACAGATTTGGCTAGGATTATTTGATGATAGATCTTCAGCAATTCCAGACTTCAGGGACCCACAAAAAGTGAAAGAATTTCTGCAAGAAAAATATGAAAAGAAAAGATGGTGAGTGAATAGTTTGTGTTTGGAGTCAAGTCCCCTCAAGCCACTCTATGACACAGTGAGGGTAAGGAAGATAGGCAGGCAGGAAAGAAGTAGGTAACTCTGTAGAGTCACGTTACTCTTTGGCTTTTTTGGATTTGTTTTCCAAAAACCTTAATTTCCACTGTCTCTTAACTCATCTAGGCGTCTGTGCCTAGGACTGGGCTGTTCAGTTACCAGGACTCATACCCTTTTGGAAATTGAAGATGTTTCTGATCCTTTCTGTTAGCCTCTGTAGACATTTTTAGTCCTATAATGCCTCCTTTCTTAGTCTGTCTCTTTAGCAAGTTATCTAAGCAGTATAGTCTGTGTACTAGGCATTGTGCCAAAGCTCAGTCCATATGATTGCATCTTTTATCATCTTTGCTAAAATACACTTGTCTTCTTATGTCCACCCAGGTGTCAGTTTACTCCTGCCTGGTTAAGAAGGGAGCATTTATACCCCCCTAACTAAATCCACCAGATTTGCTTTAAAAAAGAATTTTGTACAGATTTACATAAAGCTAGTATGTCCCTTACAGCAGAGCACGAAGTGTATCTGTAGAAGTAGTGCTGAACTGCTGAGGGTTTGTCAGTTTTTTACCTCTTGACACAACTGAAGTAAGTTGATTAAAATTTCTTAACTATGAATTTCTTTTGTTTAATGCTGTCAGTGGTATATTTCCTTCTTGGGAGTTTAAGATTGGGATGAAAGTCAAGGATAAAAGAATTAGATGCAGGGAAATTTCCTGGTATCTGCTCATTTCCCTGAAGAACATTTTAACCCAGGACATGGTATACTCAGGGGTTTTGGTCCTGAGGGACCACATGCTGTGTCTTATGAGGGAGGGGCCTGTACTCTCATTCAGCAAGTACATTAGCTTTGACAGCTGGGCGCTGCTAGAATTTTTATTGTTCACCTGTACTCCATTCATTTGAACTAAATACATTGGGTATAAATAAATACAGGTGGAAGTGTAGCAGTACAGTCTTCATTCAAGAAAGAAGAAATGACTAGAATGTGAATGATTAGAAAATACAATGGTAGGAACAATCTTTTACCTTGAAAAGTATTTTATCATTGTAGTTCTTAATTCACTAGATCCTTCATCTTGTTCATTTTCCATAGCTCCAACATAGTTTTTGGTTTTCTCAGCTGGGCTACTTTGCTTAGAAAATAAGTTTGGCTAGGAATTAGCTAGGGTCTTAGATGGGTTAGCTGTAGCTATGATGAGAAGAGTGAATATAAATAGTAAGGGAAAATGAGAATATGTTGATGATATCGGAATTAAAACCATAAATCTCCTCTCCTGTATTTATCAGAATAATTGTCTCAGTTAATTTTCTGTCATTGCTAGGAGGACAAAATACCTTACACCCGAGATTAAGGAAAGATTTATTTATTATTATTTTAAAACAATTTATTTATTTATTGTTTGTTTGTTTGGTACAAGTTTCGAAATGCAGCTCGGACTTGTAGTTATCCTCCTGTTTCAACCTCCCCAGCTTTGGGATGACAGGTGTGTGCCACCATGCCCAGTACTGGAGCTTGCCAGGCAGGCGCTTAGACTGCTGAGCTATCTTCCCAGCCCAGGGAAAGGGTTTTGTAGCTCACAGTTGGTGAGGTTTCAGTCCATCATCAGCTGGCTCCAAGGTAGAGAGGTAGATGGTAGAGGGCAGCAGTTCATGGTGGTGGGAAACAGCAAAACAGAAAGCACAAAGGGAGGGGCAGTGGAGGCTGAGAGCAAGCCTCTCTCCCTTGTGTAGCATTAGGCTGTCCACCGCAGGGTGAAAGTGGCGCTCACACCCATCAGCCCAGCAGTACTCACACCCATAATCCCATCATTGGATCATGAATAATAAACTACAGAAGTCCACCTCAGTGACTCCATGAGACTTTTGGAGGGACAACTAGACATAAAACATAACAGTAATACATTACTCATGTAAGCTGTAATCCAAATAACTGAAAACCACAAATGTTTTTTTTCTTTCTTAGGAAACATGATAGTAGTAATAAGAACAAACTTCGAAGAGTATACCTATATATCTTTATGTAATTAGCAATGACATAATTAAAACAGCAACAAAAACCCCTACATGGTATGAATGCTATCCAAAAGATGGCACACATTTATAATCTCAGCACCTCGGGGGCTGAGGCAGGAGGATTGCCTTGAGTTTGAGGCCAGCCTGGGCCATATAGTGAATTGAAAGCCAGCCTGAACTATATATAGCGAGATTGTCTAGAGAGCAGGGAGTAGTACTTATTGTAGGAAACTCCACTTACAGCCATGTGGCTGTGAATATCCTATGACAGTTTGAAATTCTTTTGGCTGTCTGAATCACTTCATAGACATGCTTAGTCCCTTCAAATGGAGTCATACAGTACTATCAGGTTTTATCTTGGATTAAATTTAGCAGTACTCAGAAATTTGTGCCAGATTATGAGAAAATTGTCATCTTTTATTCATTCTCATAGCTCTTGTCATTTCTTCCATTATTAGGGGAGAAATAATTGTGTTGCTTGTGGTTATTATGTAGTTTGATAATACCCAACACTGTAGTATACTAAGAACTATAAATGAGTTAAAATCCACAGCATTTTTACCTCATTTTATAGATTTAAAAAAAAAACCATAGAGATCTAGCATAGAACTTTAGTAATTTGTTCAAGTTTTGTAGCCATTAAGTGATAGAACTGGGTTTTAAACTCTGTTTAACTTCTTACTTTCCTACTATGGACAGAAGGGGAGGGATGAACTCAGAATTACGAAACTGTCAGATAATCTGACACCTAGCTATCAGCATTGCTGACATATGGGTATTATATTCTTCACTTTCTTTTGTTCCTTAACCCCTTCCCTGAGTCCTGTGACTAGGGTAGAACTTGAAAAGACCTGTGAGGTCATAGGGCATCTTCTCATGTCAAAGCAGGGTAGCTGTGAGTAGTATACTAATTTTGTTTGCTTAAGGCAGGATCTTGGAAAGTAGTCCAGTTGGGCTTCAAACTTAGGACAACTTCCTCCCCCTCTGTGTATTACTTTATGTAGATCCAGTATATATAGATTTTTGCATAATCCTTTTAAATATTTTTCTCCTAGTAAGTGATTGATTTGCTCCCCAGGGTTTTAAATTACAAAGATTGCTGTGGTAATATACATGTACATATAGCTATTAATCTGTGTGTACTTGTTCAGTTGATTCCTAAGGAAAAGTTTTTGGAAGTACTGTCATCTGGGGAACAGCATACATTTCAGTAGATAGCAACAGAAAATTTGCAAAGCTCACAAACAGACTACAGTTTGTTTGTTTTTTTTTTTTTTTTTTTGGTGGAACCAGGGATTGAACTCAGGCCCTTGCGCTTGCCGGGCAAGTGCTTATGCTACTTAGCTATCTTCCCAGCCCCCAGATTAAAGATGATAATATCTTATTTACTGTTTTGTTACATTATTAAGTGATCATATCTCTGTTTCCTTTGTGAATTGGTTTTATCCATTTTAAAATGAAGTTGGTCATATTCTTAGGTTTGTAATAGGCTTCTATATTTTAGGCTATTAATCATATCAGAATAGATGCTTATTTTTCTCCCAATGTTATATTTTTTATCTTTACTTTTTATTATTATTATGACTGGCTCAGCCTGCCCTGAGGGTGGGGCTGGCTCAGCATATGGTGCCGGGGATCCAACTGCAGTCCCTGCGGTTGTCTAAGCTTTCCTAAGCAGGCGCTTTAGACCGCTGACCCATCCCACCGGCCACTCTCCAAATGTTACAATCTTAGGGTAATTTCATTTTTAAAACTAACAATACAGTATTAACTGTATGATGGTCTTTACTTTAAAAAAGAAAGCAGTTATACTGCATTTATCATTTTAAGAACCATAAATAATTGGAGCAAGTTTTTTAGTTCGTTTTTATTAAATATTTCTTTGAATATTTTTGTTAAATGTCTTAAGCTGTGAGTTCTCAGTTTTTAAGTAAGATTAATACTAAACAGTTGTGTGCAAAGTTGGAATTCAGCTAATTTTCTGTTCTGGTTTTTACATTTTAGGTATGTGCCACCAGAACAGGCCAAGGCCGTGGCATCAGTGCATGCATCTATTTCCGGCTCTTCTGCCAGTAGCACAAGCAGCACACCTGAGGTCAAGCCCCTGAAATCTCTCTTAGGAGATTCGGCACCAACACTGCACTTGAATAAGGGTACCCCTACTCAGGTGAGCAGCCTTGGGTTCCTTGCAGGGAGTGCTTCGGTAAGGTTGAGGCCAAGATGTTGGTAATTCTTTAGTAAGACAGGGACATAACCTTGAAAAACAGTGGCATTGTGTCCTAATGGTTTCTCACACATTAAGAGATTATTGGTAAGTGGAGGAATGTATAGACAGTATTTTGTTCTGTTTGTGATTGATTTCTTTGCAGCTTCATAAGTGCGTACAGGAACATTACTAATGATGTATCTATCATATAAACTACAGTTAGTGAAACACCCATCTGTGGTAACTTTCAGGGCAGTATAGCCTCTGATGTCCTTTAACAGGAAATAGTAAGATTTTCCTTTGTACCTGATGTGGCTTACTTACTGCTGCAACTTAGTGGCTTTGCATTACATTGTATTCTAAAAATCTGAAGTCTTTTATAAGTTTGTAACTAGACTTTTCTGCTTTGTTATAGTTGATGGAGCTATGATGGATCTATTTTTGAAGAGTTAAGTTAGTACACTGTGTGTAGATAGTTCATTTTGTCTGACCGCAAAATTTTCATAGTTATGTGGTTTGTAGTCCCCAGTTGTAGGTCGCTCCCAAGGGCAGCAGCAGGAAAAGAAACAGTTTGACCTTTTGAGTGATCTTGGCTCAGACATCTTTGCTGCCCCAGCTCCTCACTCAACAGCCACAGCCAATTTTGCCAACTTTGCACATTTCAACAGTCATGCAGGTATGTGTCTTTTCTCAGCAGCTTTGCCCTGAGATGTGTGTACAGCAAGAAGAAACATTGGTTCTTTTTAAAATAAGGCATCATTAAACATATTTAGTTAAGGGTTATGGTATCTGTGGCACTTAGTAATCACAGAAGGGTGTATGTATATAATGATGTTGGTGTGACCTTTTCATGTAAAAATAGGAAAGACTACATTTTTCTTTTACTGTTGAAAATGGCAAATATTTAAAGGTTAATGGAGAACGTAACCTTTGTTTACTGATTATCACTCATCACAAAGCTTGTTACATTTATTCTTTCACTCATATCATTTTGAAGCAAATTTGAGACATAACAGTTTACCCATAAATAGGACATCTGTGAAAAGGACTTTTTTTTTTTTTTTTTAAATCACAGTAATATTGCTCTGTAAATAGTAGAAACAATTCTTTAGTTGGTATTGAAATTTTCATTCCACTCCAAATTCTTTGGTTTATGTGTCATACATATTATGGGTATATGTATACACATACATTTTCACACATGCAACATACAGTTTGGATTAAGTTTCAAGTAAAGTGCACATATTTCAGTTGTGGCTGTGTCTTAGTTTCATTAGTCTATAAATTTTTCATTTCTTTTGTCTCTGTAACTTGATAAATTGGATTGTTTTTTTCTGCCAGTTTTGAACTAGTCTGACTTTGCACTACTGTGATCCCCTTTAACAAGTTTTTTGTTTTGAACACTGATAACTGATCAGTTAACACTTTTGTGTGACTTAGGGTGTGAGGTGCAGGATTTTGGATTATCTTTCTAGTGGTAACTTAGATGCACAATGCCTCAATCTGTTATAGAAAATAATTTTAAATCTTATTTATTTACATTGCATTTATACTAGAAACTTGCTAAAAATATACATGAAGTGCTTTGGAAGTCAGTAAACATTGATGTGTATGTCATAGAAAGTGTACCCGTCATGGTTTACAGATGCTTGAATACACTTCAAACAAATGTAAGACACTATTAATACAGGAGTTGGTTAAGTAAGTTCGTAGTTTTATTTGATAATTTGAACTTTTGCTTTTATTGTATAACGTGAGAACATAAGTTATTACCTGAAGCTGATTTCCATAACTAATTGTAAGTAAGAAAAATTTGAAACTGTGTCTTTCTAAAGTACATATAATTTTATGAGTGTAGCAGTATTTTGCAGTTTATTATGCCTTGTTTTACTCACTTGTGAGATTAGATAGTATTACATTTTCTTTTTTTTCCATTTGATGTCCTAACAGTTATAGCAAAGCTACTTTTCAGCCAGCCACATTTCTTTCTAGTAAGCATTAAAAGTACTTTAAATTTTAAATACTAATAAAAATAATTTTTCTGAAGACATGCTTCACAAAGAAGTCATGGTATAGGTTTTTGTTTTGTTTTTTTGAGACAGGGTCTTGCTATGCAGTTCTGGCTGGCCTTGTGCTCACTTTTCTAGTGCAGGCTGGTCTTGAACTCGCACTGTTCCTCCTGCCTCAGCGTCCCAAGTGCTGGGATTACAGGTGTGCACCACCATGCCTGGCTGGTATAGTTTTTTTTTTTTTTTTAAATTGTTCATTCATTCATTCCTTCATTCATTTATTTCTGGGACCAGAGATTGAATTCGGGACCTTGAGCTTACCAGGTAGGCTCTTAGGCCACTGAGCTATATCCCCAGCTCTAGTTTTTGTGTTTTTGATGTGTGTGTTTGCTTTTAGAAAGGATACTAAGATGGTGAGATATATATAATGAGATAGTAATTGAAAGGATAAGAAATCATGGTAAGTTGTTGGCTAAAAGCCCAGAAAACCTGGGGCACCTCTTTGCTTTTCACCTTAGGTAAATGAGCCACAACTCTTTGTTCTGACCTCTTGGATTTGAATACTGGTTAAAAAAAAAAATTGGTGGGAAGAGTCAGCATTGCATATGTTCTGATATAATCTCCATTTTAGGTTTATTGAAATATAATTTGAAATTATTGAGAAAGCAGCTACCAAACCCTTGTAAAATTTCAATTTATTTCATATTTCCTATGCCTGTATGCCGTTTCAGAGTATTCACATATCAGGGATTATTGTTATACATTTCTTTGTAGCCTAGTTAGCTGAAGAATGATTAGGTACATCACTACAACTTCACAGATTAATTTGTTCCAGAAACTGTATTGATTCTTTTAGTACCTCACTTATATCGGTGTTTGAAAGTAGTTCAGACTATTTTAATGGTCTGTTTCTCACATAAGGTGCAAGTAGTTACATAAGCGGGAAGAAGTGGTTCAATAGTTATGTAGATTCTTTTAAAAAGTACAGTAATCCTTTTCAGTGTGAAGTTCTTTTTTTTTCTGGAACTGGGGTTTGAACTCAGGACTTTGCACTTACCAGGCAGGCACTTGTGCCCCTGAGCTAACTCCCCAGCCCTCAGTCTGAAGTTCTTATTTACAAATGATTACTCAAATAACTTTCTTTCTCTTCCTCCTCTTTTTGTTTTATTTTTATTGCCTCATTTGTCTCTTAGTTTAATTCCAGGAGAACGAAGTGTACCATGTGCCTTTTGTAGGAGGTTACTAAGTTCCTTTTTTGTTTGTTTCTTTTAGTATAGATCGTTTAACTTTTTTTTGCCTTGGAGTGATTTTTAAGTGTGAAGAAATGTTAGTGTTTAGCTGAAAAATTTTCTAGAGTTTTTATAAGCTTCATATGTAGTCTACAAAGTCATTGATGGCAGAGTTTTCATAAAATAACATTAGGTAAAAAATTTACCCTGAGGGCCGGTGAGATAGCTCAGGGGTTTAAAGCACCTGCTTATGCAACCACAGGGACTGTGGTTCGATCCCCGGCACCACATTGCTATGCCAGCCCCACCCCCAGGGCAGGCTGAACCAGCCATAACATACATACATACATACATACATACATACATACATACATACATATTTAAAACAAAAACGAAAAATTTACCCTGAGTAATTTCATGTGACAGATGGTACTTTTAATATCAAATGATAATTATTTCGATATGTTGGCATGATTAACTTAGTGTTATAGTGGTAAAGGGTTCTTTTGCAGATAATGTAGTGGAAACCTTTCATGTGGACATTGTGGCTGACATATGTATTGGTGGGTGAGGTCATTATTCTGTTCAAAAAAGTAATATTCAAAAACACAAATTTAGAAGCATAATTCCCCCATAGAATTTAAGTTGTTTGCTTTTTTTTTTTTTAATATTTTATTTACTTATTTGCTTGTTTGTTTGTTTATTTATTTATTTTATGGCTGGCTCAGCCTGCCCTTGTGGTGGAGCTGGCGCAGCATGTGGTGCTGGGTATTGAACCGCAGTCCCTGCAGTTGCCTGAGCTTTTCTAAGCAGGCGCTTTAGACCACTGAACCATCTCACCGGCCCGTTGTTTGCTTTATGATAATCATTTAATCACAGAATCTGTAAATTGTAGTTGATTTTTTAAGTGTAAAAATGTCCATGTCAGTTCCCTGCAACCCATGTAACACAAATGAGTAGTATAATGAGATGTGAAAGTGGTGCTTTTTCTGCAGGAGGTGTTCTGATCTGTTGCCACATGGAAATAGGCTTTTATTTTTTTATTTGTTTATTATTATTTTTTGGCAGGACCAGGGTTCAAACTGACAACCTTGCACTTGCCAGGCAGGCACTTGTGCCATGGAGCTATCTTCCCGGCCCTGAAAATAGGCTTTTAGAATTAGTAAATGTATCAATTTTTCTCAAAGAGGAACAAGATATCTTGATTGCTTACAAAGAAATTCTTTTTATTTTCCTTTTGCTCTTTTTGAAACTGGAACTTGCTGTGTAGTTCAGGCTGTCCTTAAGCTAGCTCATTTGGGTAGCCCAGGTTGATCTCAGACTTGCAGCAGTCCTCCTGCCTCAGCCTCCTGTGTACTGAGATTATAGGTATCTACCTCCTCGCCCAGCTGATTCCATCTTTTTAAATGTTGGGGCTTAAAGAACAAGTGTTTAATGCTTGTAGGTTAAACAATCTGTACATGTTAAATGAATTTGCTATGGCCGTTCAGTTTGCATCCTGTATTTTTTTCACATGAGTATCTTAATTGAAGAAGAAATATAACTCAGTAAGATTCAGGCTCATTAGGTTTGTGTCTTAAATTCTAAGCCGAAGGGATCCTTCATACTCTTGCAAACAGAATTATTAGGGAACGTCTCCACTACTTTGTCATATTTTAACTTATTATTTCTTTAAGCAGTTTGCTTGAATAATCAGGTAGTAACTTGAATTATTGAATTTATTGGTCTTTAATTTGCAAAGTTATGTTTTGCAGAGCTGGATTCCTCAGCAGTTGTAGTGTTTGTTGAAAATTATAAGTAGATTCAGTATCTAGACATAAAAGTGGATTTAAGTTACTATAAAGCCATGTTTGCTGCATTGAATTAGGTATTTGAGGCTATACTGGGAAAACACTAATATTACAAAAAATAGTTTGCTTTGAACTGATTTGTTCTCTAACTTATAACTAAGATGTTTAAAAACATAACTTGCCATTTGGAACAATAATCCACTATATTTGAGACTCCTGTGCTATGTTTTCTATTCATTTATAGTTACCTTCTGTATATGTTGAACTTGCTTCTCAGCCTAGAGTTTTAAAGTCCTTAAAGAATTTATTCATGTTCTCTCAGAAGTTACAGAATTGTAGATGTGGATTTGCAGGTAGGGGATAGTGAATCCTTCCATTTTGGTAATTAGAAAAGTGGAAAGACTGAAATGATTAAAACTTTTTCATGCTATTCAGTTACCTGTATTATGGTGGAATTTTCTTTGTTTTTGCAACAGGGTCTCACTGTGTAGTTAAGGCTGATCTTCAACTGTTGGATAGCCCAGATTGGCCTTAAATTCTGGTGATCCTCCTACCTCAGCCTCTCAAGTTCTGGAATTACAGGCATACACTACCACTCTAAGCTAGGATAGAATTGTCTTGGTTATTAGCCTAGGTTCCTTTTTATTAAACTACACTTTGTTATTGGTGTTACCAGCCTTACAAAATGACAACAGTGTTTAAGCTTGTTTTGCATTTATTGTTTGATCCTCTGTAGATAGTTCTTTCAAAATACTTTTCAGTAAATTAATTTAAAAATTTTTTGTTTTCTAAAAGTAAATTTTTAGCCTATAAAGAAATTGAGTTTTGTCATTTTATACAAAAAAGAGTAACAAAAATTTCAGAGTATCCAGAAAACACAGAATTATTAAGCAGTAAGCAAGCTTTTAATTTAGGCACGTCTTTGTAATGTTTGAGAGAGAGAAAGTATGTGAAAAAAGTTTTCAAGTGAAGCAGGAGCTGATAGAGTGGCAGCCTTCATTTCAGAAGAGAAGTGGCATGGTCAGGTGCTGGTAAAAGGTGGGCTGCTTGAGGTACCCCCCTCCCCCACTGTCCCCATTGAGATACATACATAATGGTAATCATATAAAATGTTTTTAAGTTTTCCTGATTTTCTTTTTTTTTTTAGTAATACATTCAGTACAGGGTCTCACTACATTGCTTGGACTCAGTGATCCTCCTGTCTCAACCTCCCCAGGGCTGGAGTTATAGGTGCCTGGTCTCAGTGGTTGGCTTAGCATGCCTGGGGCCTAGGACCAGGGGCACAGCAGCGGCTGGGCCGGGACCAGTGTGGCCTGTGGTGCTAGGGATCAAGCCCCCGTCCCTGCACTTGCCTAAGCAGGCCTGGTTTTCTTCTTTTTTCAATTTTATTTTGATTTATTTACTTATTTATTTCTGTATTTTCTCTGAAAGGGTCTACAGGGTGTTCAGGGGTTTCACTACTACGTTGGACTCGTAGCGATCTGCCTACTTTAACAGCCTCCCAAGAGCTGGAATTAGTGATTTTTCTTAAATTGTGGTTTAATGTGTTTATCTGTTGGAAGAATTTTTTTCAAAAAGATTTTTTAAAGAGTACAAAATAGTATAAAAACAAAAATTACAAATGTTACAGAATTTCACTAAACAAAAATAATATGAATTTCACAGCATTTGTTTTATTGCGTAGTGTTGTCTTCAGATTAGTTGTTCATATTACCAGGTATATGCATGCAAGATTGGAAGAAAAAAATGTAAAAAAATCAAGAGGAGAGAAAAAGGAAAAAGAATTGGAAAAAGGAAGACAAAACAAATTAAGGATTAACTGCTCCTTTCAGTAGACCAGCAGAAATCCACAGTACAGTTGTCCAAATCATATATACATATCTATATATCTCCCTCTGTTTTGACAGCTTTTTGGTTTAGTAGCTTTTTTTTTTGGTGGAACCAGGGATCGAACTCATAACCTTGCACTTGCCAGGCAGGCACTTATGCCTCTGAGCTATCTCCCTATTCCCTGTTTACTAGCTTTTTTTCTGTAAACTCAAGCAAACATAAAAGAAAATAATAGTAATTTGAAATCTTACTAGTTAAAAATACAGATTTTGCTGTGTATCTAACATACATACTGAGTCTAAGAAAGATTGACAGATGAGAGAATAACTTGGAGTGATTCACTTATTTTTGTTAGCATAAAATATTTGCATGGGACTAAATATTTTACGTGGTTTTTAGTGGCTATGTTTTATTTCATTATATTACATTTGAGAGA
>PVKN010033229.1:0-12090 GCA_004027915.1 Capromys pilorides
GTGTTTGTTTCATTGATAAATTTTTAGAAAGTATATTTTTTAAAAGTACTTTTACATGCATAGAAATAATAGTTTCTGCCACTAGATGTTGGTATTATAGGTATTTTCTTTATAATCTGTACTTCCCTCATTTCCACAAAAAGAAAAACTTGCTAAAATAATTCTTTAATCTGTGAATAAACCATCCTTAATTACAGCATCACTGACCCTTACCTGACCATGACTGGTTGTTGGTCCTTCCTCCAACAAAAGTTTCTGTTTCAAGCTTTTAATTTGGTTTTCTTGGATATCCTTGGTTTTTGAGTGCCACACAGATGCCCTAGATTCCTGTCTCTCTTCTTTGTCTTCATCTCCCATATCTTCTGAGATGCCTTCATTGTTTTCACTAGCCTGATCTCCTTGGGCACATTCATTCTGGATCAGAGAAGGAGGGCTAGGTAACACTGGTTCCCCAAGCCCCCTTTTTTTAAAGAGCTGCCTCTGAGCCATTTTTAGGCTCTTTTGATAAACCTCCAACTGACAAAGAATGACCTTGGTATACTGGTTAGGGTCTACTCCAGCAGGGCAGAATGGAATACCCCAGAAGTAATGCACAGTGTCTCCAATATCCTGGAGACCTTTTGCTTCTGCTGGGATAGGCAGACGGTGCCTAGATGTATCCCCCTTACCCTGGGCAGCATGGAGAACAGCATAACCCCTCCCAGTACTTTCCTGTGGCTTCCCACACTGTGTGTGCTCAGCCAAGTGGTCAGTACATCTGTCAAAACATTTAACGTTCTCATTCTCAGACACTGGCTGGTTTGACTGGTCCCAGCTTCCTGAGCTGTCAGAGACCGGCTCCTCTTCAGTGTTTTCAGTGTGGTCACAAGGATCCTCTCTTTCCTCAGCCTCGTTTCCCTGACTGACATGTGAGCCTTTAAACAGTGATGGAGGTACCAGCTGCCATATGCCTGTAGATATTTGAGAAAAAGTAGGGCTAAGGACAAACTTTTTTATTAAGAGGGTTGGTAAGCTATCACCAAGAATTATAAAACGTGCCTAAGAAAGGCTCTTCTTTGGGTCTAACCTAAGGTTGGATTTTCCCTTGGAGATAAAAGTATGTTGGATATTCTGAATTTCAAATATTTTCTGTTTGAACTTCTTTAATATCACTAATGGGGCTTGGGGTATTTCTGTATATCTACTCTCAGCATGAGATTGCTATGATATGGTTACACTTGATGATTGGAAGAAGTCACAACAGGGAGACATGCCTTCAGTGGTCCCAGAGTCTGTGGTTTTCCCTTGGTGGGACTGTGAAGATGGTCCAATGGCCAGAGGTCGAGTTCTGGTAGCAGAAGCATCAGAAGGCCGGCAACTCTGAAACAAGTGATCCCACACCAGACCAGGTTTATTATTAAAATAGCTACACATGAAGAGTCACAGGAAGAACAAAAATGGGAGGCCACTGTCCCTAGAAGTTTCTCCTCTTGAAGATGAAGACATGCAATTCAAATAAATTCCACAACATGTACTGAATATCGGTCAAAAAAATAGAACTGGAGCTTTATGTGCAGAGTGCTGTACTGGATCAGTATACTACTACTCCCTTTTCTACTAGAGAGAAACAAATAGCATAAAGGATGGCTCAGACTGCACTGCTTAAACCTGCAAGATCAACCCCAGCGTGGGCAACTTTGCACGACACCCGCCTCCATCTCAAAAACAAAAAAGAATCAGAGATGGCTCAGAACCTGCACTTATTAGTATTCTTAACATTCAAAATAATTTCAATTACACAAATTGAAATCACAATTGAACACTATTTGATTATGCTTCCCATTGTTTTTCTCATTCCCTTTGCTCTCCTCCATAAAAAAGGAGGTAAACAAGCCATCATGCTTCCTTTAGGATGCTTGGTATTCTACAACTTTTCACAAGCAGTCAGCTTATTATGGTTCTTTTAATTTATGTACTGAAGTCAGTAGAGTAGAAGAAAACCCATATGTTAACACTTCAAACTAGGTTTGCCAATAATTCAACACAGACTTTAGAAAGTATTATGGTAAATACTTGTTAACTGAAAACTATAAACTATTGTAACTAGTTCCTAATGTAACCATAACATCGCAGAAGCCAAAGAATACTGCTAATAAAATTCACAATCTGTTTCAACAAAATATATTTACATTCAGGCTTTCAGCGATGGCTTTCCTCAAGAGCTCCTCTTCTTTCTCTTCCTGGCTGTTCAACTCTCTAGCTTCTCGCTCACTCATTTCAAGAGCCAAAGCAAACTGTTCCTCTTCTGTCATCTCTATAAAAGGATAAGAGAAAAACAGAGTGAAAGATACCACAAACAGCTAATCATAAGCATAAAACAAAATTATTAAGCTTCTCAAATGAAGATACTATAGATCACTCAGCAGAATTTTGTAACTTATTTGTAAAAATAAAAGAGGAAAACTTCAAAATGTAAGTTATTGGTCAAGGTCATTAACAGCAATTATAGTAAGAAGTCCGAGTTAACTAAACTATTAGCTTCCATGATGACACAGTGTTTATATATACCTTTCGTTATTGTATTTCGGTACAAAAAGAGTATTTGGCACACGTTAGAAAATACTTTGTGAATAATAGACAAACCACTCCAAAGGTTTTTGCTAAATAGCACACTACAACATGCTCGAATTTTAACCATGTGGTTTCATTCTTCAGAATGCTCATGTTTATACAATAAAGAACATTCCTAGTAACCACTGTGAGATTTGCAAATGCCATTTTCCATTGAAAGCTAATGCAAATATTGGAGAAATGGATAATTCCAAGTCTAAGGCAGGAAATATACAAGATAAGCTCAAATATCTATCAGAGATGTAAACAAGGAATCCATCAGACATTATTAGGGTCATACCAAAAGAACTCAGGAGCTAACGAAAAATACAAAATATAACAAACAAAAACCCCAAACTCTCCTTGGTCAAAAAATGGAACTGGAGCTTCAGTAAGGACAATGAATATAATGGATCAAAAGACAATGAACAGCCAGATGTGGTAGCATACACCTATAATCTGAGCACAGAATATACATTCTTCTCAGCTGCATATGACAGTCTCCAAAATATACCATATGCTAGCACATAGATCAAGCTTAACTAAATACAAAGGAATTGAAATTATCCCGTGTATACTATCGGACCATAGTGCAAAAGAAACTAGAAATTACTGACAAAAGAAAAAACTCAAATTCAAGTAATAAGGAATGAAAAAGAGCAAAATCACTACACAGACCCTATAAAAATTCAAAAGATCATTAATAGCTATACTTCCAAAATCTTTACTCTCATAAGATGGAAAACACAGAAGACAAGGACAGATTCCTACATACATATGAATTGCCAAAATTGTTATACAGATTCAATGTGATCCCAAATTCAATACCACTAGCATACCTCACAGATCTAGAGAAAATACTTCTAATATTCATCTGGAACCAAAAGAGACCCAGAATAGCAAAAGCAGTCCTGGGCAACAAAGGCAAGACAGAAGACATCACAATTCCAGGCTTAAAATTATACTACAGAGCTACTGTGATAAAATGAGCATGGCACAGCAAAAAACAAAAACAAAACCCTGAGGATTACCGGAACAGATTAGAAGATGCAAACACAACTCACTACAAACACACTCAGCCACCTTATCTTTAACAAAAAGGTCAAACATGTTCACTGGAAGATAGCCTCTTTAATAAATGTGCGGGGGAAACTGGCTTTCTACATGTCAAAGAGTAAAATTAGACCCATGTCCATCACCATGCACTAACTACAGTCAAAATGGATCAAAGATTTAAATATTGAAACAGAAATGATAAATATCCTGGAAGATAAAAGTAGACAGAAAGCGTAAAGGCATAGGGGCAGGTACAGAATTCAAAACAAAAACCAAACTGCACAGGAAATATTACAAAGAATCAATAACTCGGATCTCATCTTTTTGAAAAGTTTCTGCACGTCAAAAGAAATCACCAGCAGAGTAAAAAGAAAACCCATGAACTGAGAAAAAATTACAGCAAACTGCCCCTCTGATAAAGGCCATCTATCTAAAACCTATAAAGAATTACAAAAACTCAGGCCACTAAAATTCAAAGACACAGTCCAAAAATGGGCATCTGAGATCAATATACACTTCCGAGATAAAGAAATACAAATGGCAAATGATTATGAAAAATGTTCAACATCATTGGTCATTCAAGAAATACAAATTAAAACAACACTGAGATCCCATTTTACCCTAGAAAGAATGGTTGTCATCAAGAAGTCAACAAATAACAAATGCTGGAGGGCCCATAGGGAAAAATCAACCTTTCTCCACTGTTGGTGAGAGTGTAGACTAGTACAAACACTGTGTGAATCATTGTGGAGATTTCTCAAAATACTAAGAATGGAGATCCTATTCAACTTAGCTATTCTCTTAGGTGTTTTTCCAGATGAACCCAGAACATCATACAATAGCAATATATGCACACCCATGTTTATAGCCGCACAATTTGTCATAGCTAAATTTTGGAAACAACCCAAAGGCCTATCAACTAAGGAGTGAATAAAAAAGATGTGGTATTTTTACACAATGGAGTATTAGTCAGCTATAAAAAGGATAAATATGAGCCTTTTACTGGTAAATGGATGCAACTACAGACCATACTCTTAAATGAAATAAACTAGACCCACATGTGCAAACACTGCATCATCTCACTAGCGTAAGAAACTGAAAGAGTAAATTAAATCTCAAAGGTACAATGGATACTGTGAAAAGGGAACGAATTTGTTCTAAAGGAAGGAATTACTGAGATGAGGAGGGCAGGAGTTGGGAGGGATATATCTACATATGGATTCAGGATGGCTTGGACAAATGTACTAGCAGTTAATGTTTAATTTTTTTCCTTTCCCTCTTTTTAATTTCTTATAACTTTTTCTCTTACTCCAACTCTGCATGCATGTATCTGGTAATGTAAACATTACGTTGAAGAAACACTATGCATTGCAAGAAATACCGTCAAATTCACATTAGTTTGCTGAGTGAAATTCTGTACCATTTTTAATTTTTTATTACTATTTTGTATTCTTTTACAAATTTTTTAAACATGTGATTGCTAAATGAAAACTGCTATAAACTGGCCCAAGGATTATATGGCAGTAATGCATTAATGTTAATTTCCTGATCTTTTTATTATTTTTTGAAGGAGATTTTTTTTTCTTTTTTAGAAAAAAAAAAAATAGGACTGGTAAGATATCTCAGCAGTCTAAAGCACGTGCTTAGGCAAGCTTAGGCACGTGTAGGGGCCGCAGTTTGATCCCCAGAATCACAAACCAAGCCAGCCCCACCTCCAGAGCAGGCTTGAGAAGGCCACAAAAATAATAACAACAATAACAATAATAACAATAATAATAATTTCAAAACATTTTTAAAATCTTTTATTTATTTGATACAAGGTCTCACTACACAGCTCAGACTCATGGTGGTCCTGTCTCTACCTCCCCAGTGTTACTATTACGGGCATGTGCCACCACATCCAATTCCAGTGGCCAGCCCAGTGTTCCCAGAGCTTCTGGGGCTGGCACAGCATGCATTATCTGTACTGGGGATTGATCCTTGGTCCTTGCACTTGCCAGGCAGGCACTTGGATGGCCGAGCTATTTCCTCAACCCTGTTACCTTTTTTTTTTAATGTATTTAGTACAAGGTCTACAAGGTCTCACTATGTAGATCAGACTCCTAGTGATTCCTATTTTTAGCCTCCCAAGCACTGGGATTACAGGCACGTGTCACCACACCCAGTCTCAATCGCAGTCTAAGCGCACCTCAGGGCCAGGGCTGGCACCGCACCCAAGGGATCAAACCCCCGCCGCTGTGCTGTGCCTAAGCAGGCACTTTAGTCCACTGAGCTATCTGGCCAGCCCTTGTTATCTTTCAACTAGCTATTGAGAGTATAAGGTATCATTTAATTGTCCAAATATTATCACAAATCTTTCTTTTCAATGAAAAGAAAGTAGTATAACTGTCTTAACTATCATTCATATATATATATATATATATATATATATATATATATGCATTTATATATCTTTTTTATTTTTGCTTCTCTCTTTGAAGGAAAAATTCTTGTTTACATAAATAACTACTTAAGTATAGGCAGAGAAAAATAGATCATTTTCCTAAAGTGAAATGCAAAGGAGAGCATGATTTCATTTACATGAAATCCATCAATAACAGATAAATCAATGACAGAAATCATAAACAGTTGTTGCTAGAGTCATACAAGGAAAGGATTAGAAAGGTGACATGAGAGTTTTAAACTGATGGAAAATTTCCATATTCTTGATCTGAATGATACTTTCTAATGGTGTATACATGATTATCAAAACTCACTAACACCATTAATATCTGTTTTTATATATATATATATAAATTATATTTCAATTTTTTATTTTTTTATCTTGCCTCGTTTATTTGTACAAAGAGCACAGGAGGACACCAGCCCCCCAACAGGTGACATTCCAGGGATCACACCAGTCCGTCTGTTTTTACATCAGCTGGTAAGAGGCTTTTACTGTGGAGTCTGGGGTCTGGTTACCTTTAGGAGCCCGGGCTAAAACAGAAACTGGAGCCTCAGCTTTTGGCCAGCAACACCTGTGACCCTTGGCAATGCAGGCATGCATACAATTCCCAAGCTTAGGGTGGGCAATATAGGCAAGTCGAGTGAACCTGTGGTTTTACTCCCTTTGGAATGATCTTGGCCTTGACCTCCTCAAACCTGACAATGGCCTTGATAGCTCTGGCGTGTACACTCACGGCCTTGGCATTGTTTGCTTGCACCTTCTTGAAGCCCTTCTTGTTGTGCTTCTTGACAAAAATGCACGTTCCTAAGGAACTTAGGATCTACCCCCTTCAGAGATTTATATCTTTGTGACCAAAGTTTCTTGATGCCATTTCTGTGCCATATTCAGTTGTGCATGGTGTGGTTCTTGGACTTGGTCATAACTGCGCTATAAACCATTCCATATTTTAATTTATTAAACCATCAAAAACTAGTATAATACATAAAATTATATCTTTACGTCAAGCAATATTTTATTTTCTGACTTTATCATAAGAACATATGCTGAAATTATATCACTATAAGAAAAAGAAATAATTATATTTCTCCTATTTTTATTTTTTCCTGCGTTTTTTTCCTTTTCTTATTCAATCTTGATTTAGATCCACCTGGATTGATCTTCTTTTTAGATTTCATGATTAAGAAAACAATACTTTAAAACCATGCCATTTCACAGCTGGGCATGGTGGCACATCTTGTAATCCCAGTACTTTGGAAGTTGAGGCAGGAGAATCATCTTTTTGTGTGTGTGTGGGGCCAGCTCAGCCAGCCCTTGGGGCAGGGCTGGCGTGGCACGTGGTGCCAGAGATCGAACCTGGGTCCCTGAGCTTACCTAAGCTTGTCTATGCAGGCACTTTAGTCTGCTGAGCTATCTCTCTGGCCCAGACAGGAAGATGATCTTGAATTTGGGTTATATATACATAATTCAAAGGCTAGCCTGAACTACATAGTAAGACCCAATTTCCAAAAGAAAGAAAGAAACAAATAAACCATAGAATTTCTAAGAAAAAAAGCCAACCTGATTTTTAAAAAAAGTCATTTTAGATTACTATATAGACATGAAGAGGGGTCAGGAATACAGCTCAGCAGCATAAGTGCCTGCCTGGCAAGCGCAAGTCCTGAGTTCAATCCCTGGTACAGAAAAAAAAAAAAAAAAAAAAGAAAAAAAGACATTAAGAGTTTAAAGCTGAATATCCCTAGTATCCTCCAGCCAAGGCATAAAATACTGAAAGAACCCACAAATTCAATTTTGTAAGTAAAAACAAAGCTTACTCCAATTAAATGGTTTCTAATAAAATAATGAGATGAAAAGTAATGTACGTTACTGATATGAAGATGTATGGGGTTTTAAAAATATTTCTAGCCCCACCCCTGGGCCTGCTGAGCCAGTGATGGAGTCCGGGTGTGGTGGCACATGCCTATAATCCCAGCACTAGGGAGGCAGAAATCAGGAGGATCACTATGAGTCTGAGCTGCACAGTGAGACCCTGTACAAAACAATAAATAAATATAAAAATATTTCTAAATCTTCACCTAAAATTAGTTGGAAATAATAAAGATAGTTTAAACAAATAAACACAAAGCTAAAAGAACATGAGAAAAGCAGCCTAGTATCAGCATGATACTAGGAGCTTCACGCAGACCAGAAAGGTTTCCCTGGACCAGAGCTGAAGAAAAAAAATTTATGCATTTCAAAACAGATGGACCCGGGCCAGCCTGATGACTCAGTGGACTAAAGCACCTGCTTAGGCAGAACACAGCAGCCAGGGTTCAATCCCCAGCGTGCCATGCAGGCCCCATCCCTGAGGCACTGAGACTGAGACTGAAACTGTGTATGGTGGCAACACACGCCTGTAATCCCAGCACTATGGGAAGCTGAAAATAGAAGAATCACTGAATCTGATCTACATAGTGAGACCCTGTAGACCCTGTCCTAAATACAAAAAAAAAAACCAACAGATGGACTCAAGTTTTACTCTTTAGCAAGCTGATTCAGGCTCAAGACCATGGACAAGAATGGCTATGTGATACATCTGGGCGCTATACACACACACACACACACACACACACACACACACATAAAAAGCAAAGCCTCATAAGAGATTTCTCTATGGCAGTGTCTTAGCTACTTTTTACTTGTTGCTGGGACAAATACCTGACACTCAAAATGAAGGAAGGAAAGATTTATTTAGCTCACAGTTTGTGGAGGTTTCAGTTCATACGCCACTGGTTCAAAGGCAAATGACAACAGTTCTCAGCAGCAGAAAACAATGAAGAGCAGAGGAACAGCAGCAGCTATGGTGTCTATCAAGCCTCTGTCTTCCAAATTCTGCACCAGTCTCCACTGCGAAGATCAAGCTCCTCCAAAGACTAGGACTTCTCCAAGGAAGCAGGGCAGGGCAGGGCCACACAGTCTTCCTCAACTCCTTTTTATATACTTTTTGTGCTGAGTGGCCCAGCTCTGGGGTGACCCATCTAGCCCTAGGGTGGAACCAATCACACCCCAGGGTGGGAACAATCACATGACAGGGCAGGCCCTCTGCATCCTGCTGCGTGGGACTCCCACAGCCCAGAACCTGCAGAGCAGATCCAGCCAAGCTTCCTCAAGTTGACACAATGTATCAACTACCACAATCCACCCCTTGTCAACTTGGCAACTACAAATACACTGCTTTAAGCCAATTCCAAGGTACACAGACAAGGTAAATATTTTACAACTTGAACATTGTATAGCATTAGAACCATGACAGGGTGCTCCTGGCCCTCCAAAGACTCATGCACATCCCTTCATATACAAAAGGCATTTTAGTCCATCTATGAGAATTGTCAAAATTCTAACAGTTTCAGCAATGCCAAGCCTCCAAGATCTAAGGCAAATTCTTAGCTGTGAGCCCCTGTATAAATGAGGTTAAACACCTCCAACATTCAAAGGCACAAGATAAGCATTGCCATTCCAAAAGGTATACACAGCAGAATACAAACCACTGGGACCAAGGCAAGTCCAAACTCCAGAAGAGCAAACATTAAGTCCTACATGGCGGATTTATCAGTCCGCCATGCTTAATCCTAGTCTTAGGCAAAGTCTCTGGGCACAAGCAAAATTCCAACAGACTCTCCGTCAAGCCATAGCACAACCTATAAGGAGTTGTGAGCTCCAAAAGCCTTACATGGCTCCACCCCTACAGCACTTCGGCTGGTAGCTCTCCTGGCTTTTCTCTCAGGCCTTCTTTGCTCCCTTTTTGAAGCTTTCCTTAGTCCATCCACATTGCTGGCTTTTTCAAACTTCTGAGGTTTCCTCTGAATAAGCTTCTCACTCACAGATTCACACACTGCCCTCTCAGGGGCACATTGCCTGGCCTCCAAGGCCTTCTGAAATCCAGGTGGAAGCCTTCTTAACTTCAGAACTCCTACACTCTGTATGCACCTAAAACCAGTGTCATGTGGATGATGCCAAGGGTTGCTGCCAGCTGGACCATTAGCCAGGCTTCCTTTACTTATACCTGTAGAAGTCAAGTGCCTGGACCGTTGAGTACTCTGACCCTGGTGCCAAGGAACAAATTTTCTATGCCTGTGCCATTCTGCAATCTGGTGTGGCCACCAACTCCATTCTGGAACACAGGGCTCTGTGGCTTTCTCCTCACCGCAAAGTTCCTCACCCCTGTGATTCTGAGGCTGCAAAAGGTGAAAATCTGCCACTTCCTGTGATGCCCTCAGTACATCTTTTTAACTCCCCTGTTCCTTCTCAGCAATGGAGATCCTCTCAGCTCTATCTTCACAGTCCACAGCTCTCCTGGTGCTTTCTTCCCGGCCAAACTCACAACATTTTAAATCATCCTGCTTGGCTCTTTGCTCTTGATTTTCAACATAAATCTGACTAAAAGCCACCATAACAACCATGCCACCACCCCAATAGTTTGCTGCTTTGAAATATCTCTTGAAAGATTTATCAGTCCGCCATGCTTAATCCTAGTCTTAGGCAAAGTCTCTGGGCACAAGCAAAATTCCAACAGACTCTCCGTCAAGCCATAGCACAAATCATCTGGAGTCCAACTACCAATGCTATCCTTTTTTCCAGCAGAAACCTCCCCAGCCTGGTTTTTACACGCAGGCCTTCTGTCAGTCTTCTGGTCTAAGCTCTAACCAGAATCTCCCCTACAGAACAGCTGAAGCTTTTCCAGCTCTTTGCAAGTAGAGGACCTCTCCAAATCTTTCCTATTTCTTCCCATAAGCCATTCCCAAAAACTTGTAACCCACAAGGTCAGGTTAGTCACAGCAACGACCCCACTCCTACAGTACCAAATTCTGTCTTAGTTACTTTTTACTCATTGCTGGGACAAATACCTGACACTCAAAACGAAGGAAGGAAAGATTTATTTAGTTCACAGTTTGTGGAGGTTTCAGTTCATACGCCACTGGCTCAAAGGCAAATGACAACAGTTCTTGGCAGCAGAAAACAATGAAGAGCAGAGGAACAGCAGCAGCTATAGCATCTATCAAGCCTCTGTCTTCCAAATTCTGTGTCGGTGCTCCACTGTGAAGATCTGAGTTCCTCTGAAGTGGCACTGCTGCAAAGATCAAGTTCCTCCAAAGACCAGGACTTCTCCAAGGAAGCAGGACAGGGCAGGGCCACACAAAGTCTTTCTCAACTCCTTTTTATATACTTTTTGTGCTGAGTCATTCTGGGGTGGCCCATCTGGGCCTAGGGTGGAACCAATCACACCCCAGGGTGGGAACAATCACATGACAGGGCAGGCCCTCTGCATTCTTCTGGATGGGGCCCCCACAGCCCAGAACCTGCACAGTAGATCCAGCCAAGCTTCCTCAAGTTGACACAATGTATCAACTACCACAGGCAGTAATGAATAGAAGCTTTGGGATCAGTAAGAAACAATATCCAGATCTCTTAGATGTCTCAGAAGTGGCCAGTATGTAGTTTGACCAATGATCCAAGGTGCCTCACTGATACATTACAACATAAGACTATAACTGTGAATGAAGCTGAGATAGAAGAAAAAGGATAGCACTTTAGGAATGAGATGAGGTTGAATTTTTACCAGACACACAAAATGTGGTATAGAATTGAAGACTGAATTTAAGCACTTTATAGTTGCTCAACAGGTTAAAAAGAATTATGATATGACTCAGCACACACCCAGAAGAATTAAAAACTGACGTTCAAACAAAAACTTGTACACAAATGTCCATAGCAGCACTATTCACAATCACCAAAAGGTAAAGAAAAAAAGTTCATCAATTGATAAACAAAATAATGTACAACCATAGAAGAGATTATATCACCATAAGAAGTACTGATTCCTGCTACAATATGTATGAACTATAAAACTATGCTAAGTGAATAAAAAGATGCCATACTGTATTATATAACTGTATGTGTATTAAATATCTCAAACAGGCAAATCTAAAGGCAATAAGTAGACCAGGGACTATCATATTGGAAGA
>PVKN010033230.1:0-12092 GCA_004027915.1 Capromys pilorides
GCCAGTCTCGGTCTCTTCACCCGCTGGGTCCAAGCCTTTCCATTTGCTGCCACCTCCTACTCTGTGTCATCATCCCCTCTGCCTTTGCCTGCCCCACTTCCACGTATGCTTCACTATAACTCATTCTCCAGATGGGAGCCAGAGGGTTCTTTTAAAAGTGTAAATCAGAGTGTGCCACTCCCCTGTTAAAATTTTCCAAGCATCTCCACTGCCTTTAGAATAAAGTCTGAACTCCTCAAGGAGTCTCATGACATCTTCCATGCTGCGGCATCTGCCGTCTCCTTTAGCTCTGCCCTGGCCCTCTCTGCTTCTCCCTGTCTGAGCTCTCTGACCTGTTGTCTGTCCCTGCATCCATTCTGCCAAGAGACCTTTCTGTTGATCTAACTGCTCTTCCCTTACCACAGAGCTAGACATAGCTTCTTCCTCTCATGTTTAGAGGCTCAATGTAGAAGACACTCCTGTGGAGACCCTTTCCTGTCCATTCACTTCGCTTTCTTTTAGTCTCTCCATAGCATGGATTGAATTCTGATGTTATCTTATTCATTTGTTTAATATCGGTCTTTCCTGTTCCACTCGCTGGCCCACTTAAACATCGTATTCATGCCATCTAGAATATAGCACAGGGCTGGCCAAATAGCTCAGTGGATTAAAGCACTTGCAAGCAGGCGCAGGGGCCCCGGGGCTCGATCCTCGGGCTTGCTATGCTGGCCCCGCCCTGGGGGCAGGCTGAGATGGCAATTGGGACTGGGCATGGTGGCACACACCTGTAATCCCAGCTCTTGGGAGGCTGTAAATAGGCAGATCACTATAAATCCAATGCAGTAGTGAGACTCTGAACACCTTGTAGATCTTTCCAAGAAAAAAAAGAATATAGCACAACCCATAATAGATAATCAATAAGCACTTGTTGAACGATTAAATGTGTAACCATAGCAGAAGTCATTTAGTACTGTCCTTAACAACAAAATAGAAGAGTATCTACTTTGCTATACTTCTGATATTTTCAGATTCTTAGAAAACTCTCTGAGATAGATACTATTACTGTAGACACTTGATTAAGAAGTATGAAGTCAGTTGGGTTTGTCAGAAATTATACTTGTGGCCTCAGACTTTATCCTTTTAATATATCAATAAAGAGTTGGGAGGGAATCAGTGGAAAACTTTCTCAATTCCTTCAAATTTTATTTTATTTTAGTAGCCAGCTCAACCTGCCCTGGGGGTGGGGTTGGAACAGCATGTGGTGCTGGGGATCAAACTGGGACTCTGCTCCGGCTAAGCTTACCTAAGCAGGCCCTTCAGACAACTAAGCTATCTCATTCGGCCCTCTCACATTTTAAATCTGACCCACATGTTAGCCATCCGTTAGAGACTGGAATAATGTGTTCTCTGATATACTATCTACACAATGAAAAGCGAAGTCTGTGGTCACAAGCCTATTCCCACCCAAAATTCTCCTGCGTCTGACTCATTCTGAGCACGTCCTCGATGTTTACCATTTACTTATGTGTGTTTCAATCATCATGTACTGATTGTTAACAACCAGGCACTATAGTAGGTACATGGCAGGCTCTGGGGAGAAGACTTTAATTCATGTGAAGGTGCTATTTCTCTAACAGTAGTTCCAAATAGAACCTATTAGTCAAACTCTCTTGACTAAGTAAGATAAAGAATATAAAATGCTCACTAGCCAAGCTTCTGGTGTGGACACTCAAGGAATGTTAGTCATGTTAGTGATGACACTAAAACTTCGCTTTTCTTTCTCCGCCGAGCTGCCTAGAACAGGAGAAGGACAATGAAACTGCCCTTGACAGCTTCTCCTCCCAGAGCCATTCCATTAAAACATCGAGCTCATGTGACTCCCTTGCGTTTTCCTAGACCCACAGTCTGTGGAAACAACTGCAAGGAATAAGCATAATTTAAACGCTATGTCTTTCCTAATTAAAATCCATCCAGAAAGGGATGCCAGGGTTATTTTAGTCCATGTGGTAGAGGAAGTTCCATGATTCAGATCCAGGCTTCTAAAGAGGGTCCAAAGGAAGTATGTTCATGAATGTGTATGTGTATGGGCTGCACGTGTGTGTCAGAACACACGCATGTAGCCTTAGCTTCAGGGTGCTCCCAAGAATGTATAGTTGGCCTTGAGCAGGAGAGAGGGCTGGAATTTTCAAAGGGGGCCACTGAAGGGGCCATTGGGGATTATTCCCCGAGGTGCATGGGGTTGAAAAAAAAGCATGACATCTGCCTTGGCCAACTCAGGCAGTTTTGAAGAAACGCACTGGGCTGGCTTTTCCCTGCGGGGATGCTGTCCTGCGCCCTCAGCAGAAGCTGCACATGCTTGGCCGCTCTCCGTGGAAACGCTTGTTGCCAGAGCAGCTGTGTCAGCCTGGCTTCCCCGGAAGAGAAGGGAGGCAGGCGGGGAGCCCTCTGCTAACCCAAGGGCTTTCTTCCAGGGACAGCTCCCCAGAGAGGGCCACACAGGGAACCAGATCCAGAAAGAGGAGCAAGGACAATGGAGAAACTAGGAGGAAAAGAACGGAGAAAGGAAAACTAAAAAGGCAAGGAAGTTTTAAGTCGAAGAGACGCGTTGCTGAGGAGAGGTTCTGTTGGTTGAGGGCGGAAGTTGCCTTCTGTGTAGAAGTGCAGAGGATTTTACTTTCCTGTCATCTGTCACTGAACCCTCTGTGTAACTGGGAATAGTTTTGGAGTGCTTCAGAAGGTCTTTTTCTGGTCACTGATAATTCTGTTTGCCCAAGGCCTTCTGTCATATTACCAACTCAAAAGAGAAGTTCCTTGGATGTGATCAAAAGGAAGACATGATGTTAGTGGAACGCCTACCCAACAGGAAAGGATAGGAAAATGTTCTAATGTCTGAGGAGGCTGAGAAGAGGAAAGACAGGGCAAGAGGTACGAGTCAGTGTGTTGGCTCCTCCACTCCACACCAAACCTAGGATTGCTTCCATTTGGAGAGGAGGAGCGGTGTTCAGCAGAACCGTGCAGATGAGAAAGCAGAAGTTCCTACCCTTGGTGAGTGCAAATCCATGAGAAATGGCTCATGGTTGGCCCAGTTCAGCACGTCACATGCACAGTTTAGCAGGTGACCCGAGCTAAGCCAAGCATCCGGGTGGTTGGACCAGAGGTCTCATGCCTTGCTAATGTTGGCAGACTTTAGTTTGACACAGACAATGCATCTCAGATTCCCCAGGAAGATGCAGAAGCTAAACAAAGGACTACAACAGCCGAGGAAACCAGTTGGCCAGGTGCAGAGTGCAGGAATCTCTGTATGCAGCTCAAGAGAACACAGTAAATCTACCCCACGGGTACACTCAGGAACAATGTCCTAGAGAGCACCAGTCCTGGGGCCATCATGCTGGACAGAGGTCTCTTCCTTCTCTATCATGAGATCCGCAGTTGACACCTGCATCCAGACATAAGCTATGCAGAGATATCTTGAGAGGACATTTGTATCTGTCCTGGAAATTTGTACTTTGAATCGATTGAATTTATTATTGAAAGAGATTAAGTTAAATGAAGTAGCCTATTTTAACTTGAAAAGAAAAAATTTCCTTCAGTTGGCCAATTAAGTTTTGGGGTACTCAAAGATTAAATCAATTACAGATCATTTTAAGAGCAGCACCCCCTACATACAGTCTAAAATTTTTGGCCTGTCTATGATAATGACCTTATACAGTGGTCCAAGGCATTTTCACATGCAGTACCATTTTTGAACTTCACATCAAATCCAAATAGGTGTTGTTATTCTCACTTTACAGGTGTAGGAAACGAAGGCTCAGCAAAGGTAGCTCAAGTTTCCCTCCAGGACTGTTTTCAACTACAGACCACAGAATCACTGCATCGCAGTCTCATGGAGAGGTTTTCACCTGGAGTGCTTTCTGGAGATAGTTTTGGTTGTCATAATAGGGGAGGGGATTGTTGCTGGTGTTCAAAGAAGGTAGAAGCTATGGATGCAGAAATGAAGACCTTTCCATGCCCACGATGGCTCCTCAAAGAAAGCGTTTTTCTGGCCCTGCATAGCAATAATACCAAGGTGGAGGAGAAACACTTCCACAGCTATTAAGGGACTCTGAGGAAGGAGGATGTGTTTCTTCTTTCACACTTGTAAGTACAGACAGAGCTAAGGTGATGACAGCTAAGTCAGGAAACCCCAACAATCGCACTTAGTGACCAGAGATACCACTTTATTGGAGCTTCGCTTTCAAGATGGTGTGTGTGTGTGGGGAGGGGGCAGGTGCATCTTGTTAGAGAGTTGGGAGGCCCTTGTGCCGTGCCCGGAGCAGGGAAGACCGGAGTTGTGCTGGGAGCAGGCAGCTCTCACCTCTCCTCTGTGCAATGCCATCAATTCTGGTAGTAGTCATATAATTCAAAGGGTGATAATCAATGACCAGGAAACCATATTATTTTTTTTTCTTTTATTGGCTGTCATTCATGACCATGTCAGTAACATAAGTAAATATAGTAAACAAGGAAAAGATTAGTAGATCGATACTTTTTAATTGCATGAATGCATTTTGTAAAAGAAATTAATTAATTAAATAATTTATTTATTTACCTATTTATTACAGGGTCCAGCTACTCAGCTCAGATTCATGGTGATCTTCCTATCTCAGCCTCCCCAGAACTGGGATTCCAGGCATGTGTCACCATGCCCTGTTTTGGTGGCTGGCATGGCGCACCTGAGGTTCCATATCAAGGATCGAACTTGGGTCTTTGGGCTTCCCAAGCGGGAGTTCCCAGTGGTCTATGTCAGTAACATAGTCATAGACCGCTGAGCCACTTTCCCAGCCCTGCGTGCAGGGCTGAATGAACACATTTTTAAAGGAAAAACCTCACAGCTGCACACTGATCTGTTGCAAGAAGGAATAATACTATTATCGATTATATGTTGATCCCTTAAATTGTGTAAGTTTGTTAATGACTTGCATGAAAACAAGCCTTCTTTGAATATTGATGTCAGTAGACATAACAGATTTATCAAGCTGTTTTTCATGTTTAGATGATTAGAGAACTTATTATCTTTATTTTCAAACTTTCATTCACATAAAGCAATCCATTTACAAGCAGGAATTTTAATATTGTCATGCAGGTGGTGGCAGAGAGCTAGCTCGGTGTGGTGGCTCTTGCCTATAATTCGGCTCCTCAGGGGGTTAAGACAGACGTATCTCAAGTTTGACAGCAACTTGAAAAACTTAGACTTTATCACAAAATAAAATAAGGGTTGGGGGTACGCTTGGTAGTGGAGTATCCCTGGATTTAATCTTTGGGATTGCCAAAACAAAAGAAAACACTCATTTCCCAATAAATTCCCAAGACTACAACATTGCCTATACCTTTGGTTCTCTGAAGTATCTGTTCTAACGGCTTTCTAAAGTCTCCATACCAGAAAACTTCTATTAAAATATCTTGCCTAGGGGCTGGGGAGATAGCTCAGTGGCCCAAGCGCCTGTCTGGCAAGTGCAAGGTTGTGAGTTCAAACCCTGGTCCTGCTAAAAGAGACAAAACAAACAAACAAACAAAAAAAAAACCTCGCCTAATTTCTAGTACATTTGGTAAAAATTTAGAAAAAATTTCTTCTGCAAAAGCAGAGGAAATGTTTGAATAATAAAGAACTTTGATTTTAGCCCATTGGAACTCACTCTGGACACTGCTTTCGCTGCCCCTAGGCCTGACCACCCTCTGAGCCCAGATCTTGGTTTGTGTCTGATCAGAGAAGAGAGGAGGAATTAAGTGTGACTGTTTAGGAGCAGGATCTACACAGGCTTTATTGAATCACAGTGTTGCAAGTATTTAGATTTCTTTTCTTTAATTTTTTTTTTTTTTTTTCAGGATTGCAGTTCGAACTTACGACTTTGCACTTACCAGGCAGGCACTTGTGCCACAGAGCTCTCCTCCCCCCCACCCCGACCCCTCTTTAATTTTTTTTAAATTTTTACAAAAATAATATGAAAACGTAGAAGTACATTTAAAAAACTAAAGAGCACACACTGAATTAGTTAGGATTAGGTTTGGTTGCAATCTGCAACATCCAATTTCTGCCATCAGAGATGCTGACATTCTTGGGGAAGGGCCTGAACTATGGGCCGATGGATTTAAACTACATTGTAGGAAGTCAGCCTTTCTAGAGAGGGACAGAGGGGCAGCTTGGGGTGGCAGTGGAGAGGAGCTCAGAGATGACAGCCGCTGGCTCCAGAGAGGATTTCATGGTAAAGTGAACTTCAGTGTCTGGAAGAGTGGGAGGGATTTGGATACGGAAACGCTTTGCTTAGTCCTGAATGGCAGCTGGCGTAAGGTGTGTCAGCCTTCAGCCCTTGCTTCTCCACCTGCAAAACAAGAGCCAGGCTACCTTTCCCCTTGAAATTGGCCTGGAAAACTATAGAGGTGGGGTGGGGTAGTGAACAACTGGCCTGGAAAGTGGGGGCTTCTGTACTGTGATTGGGTGGAGCTGTGGAGACCATGTGGCAAGTCACGGTCTCCCTCCAGGCCACCAGGCTCTCATCTGCAGATGGAATGTAGCAGAGGCAGCCTCTGGCTCAAACATCAGCGCGTCATCCCACAAGTTCTTCAGGGGTCACTGTCTGCCCATGACAAGCGAGCCAGCTTCCCGCTCACATAAACCCTTCAGCAAATGGTCTTGTGACTGTCGTGGATGTCCGGGCCAGGAGATCTAGGTCTTGCCTGGACTTTCCTTTCCCTATCCATGGCCTGGGGGTTTGAATCTCCATGCTAGCTCCCCCTAGGGACACTCTTGAGTCTCTTTCACATCCTCCTCCCCCCTCTCTGGCACACGCAAGGGAGGAAAATGAGAAGGGGGGGCAAGAGAGAGGGAGATGAGAGAGAGAGGCTGGCCCGGGGATCACCCCTGTACCCAAATAGCCTGAATCCGAGGTTCCTGCTGTGATTAGTGAGACTGAGAAATGTCTCCTCCTTTGTGATCCTCCAGCCTGGCTCTTCTAAATTAAATTCTCCTCTCTGAGATTCCTCTTCATTCAGGAGAAAGAGAAGACTTTGGTCTTTCAAGCATATTTTTTTTTTCCTGAGCTTTTCAGTGCCTCCGCTTCCTCTGTACTTCGCCTGTGCTGCAGGGGAGAAAGGGACCTGAAAGGGAGGTGTCAGGGTTTCTGCAGTGCTACTGGGGTGAGGGCTGAGGAGGTGGGAGGGGCATCCCAGAGCTGTCCCAGAAGGCTTGGCAAAGCACTCAGGTCTTCTGGCTTCAAAGCCAGCAACAGAAAAGCTAGAGGAGAACAGGGCTGCAGGAAGAGGGAGAGGAGGAGGCGCACTTGGGGGAAGAAAGGCCTAGGTCGTGCAGAGTCCACGGAGCCCTGGCTTCTCTCTCATGGTCCAGCATCTTCAGGTAGACAAGCAGCAGGGTGCAGGCTGAAGAGTCAGGAAGTTCCTGTCGAAGGAATTTGTGTTTTGAAGACTTTATTCAGAATTATTTAGTCCTAGCTGGAGTCATTGCAGTACGTCTGATGGAGACTAAGGAGGCACAGGCCCATTCGGTCCAGCCCACAGGGACCTGGGCTGTGGGCCACACACAGCCTCGGGGAGGGGAGGACACACTCTGAGCCTTAGGACAGCCTCGATGTCACCATTCTGTGCTTGTCCTGAGCGTCTCCCAGGCTACCAAGAGGGCCCAAATGAAAAAGAGACGAGGGAGTATTCAGCTGCGTGGTGATGTCCAGATATGGTGAGTTCCTAGGGGAGGGGCCTCCCTCCTTCCCCGATTCCTCTTCACAGGAGCTCATCGGGGGACCCTCCCTCTTCTTTCCTTGTCTTCACTTCCTCAAGAGTCACAGGATGCTTCCAAGAGAAAAGACCACGTTGATTAGGTGGGGGACGGAGGACCTGGAATGTGTCCGGCCTTCGGAGTCATCTGGAAATCCCTACCTACTTTCAAGGAAAAACCACAGGTGGCTAGACTCCAACTTCAACTGAAGGGCAGTGGTCTCCAGTCTTTTATAGCTTGAGCCCCACTCCTGGTAGTAGCTTTGAAATCTATTCTGTATGGTGCTTCTGCCTAGAGGAGCCTCTGGGCAATGCACTTTGTGTAGGGACACGCACAACTGGAAGAACTGTGTCAGCGAAGAACCCCCTATGGTTCATTGGGCTAAATGCAGAGTTGGGGAGGTCTTTGAAAATTAGTGACTGAGGGATGCAAGCAGTCCGTGATGCTTGCAATAACATTTTGTCTTGGGGATGGAAGGTAAGGACGTGACATTATTGGTTAGGGAACAAGATTGGTACTAAGAGCTGAGCGTTAGATTGGGAGTCTTTAACTCAGGTTGGAACATAGCCTCCGACAAATATTTATTTGCTGTCTGATCTTAACATATAGGTGACTTTGAAGAAAAGCATTTTAGAGGGGAGAGATCTTTTAAGACTCCTTTTGTAATCGAGCCCCAGTCTTCTAATATGTTAGGGTAGGAAAACTACACTCTGGTCTAGTCCGAAAGGGGCCAAGGTGCTAAGTTTCCTTGGGTGCTTGTGTTACTTATGTGAATTGCAAAGGCTGCAAACCTTGGGCCACCTCCTACCAGAGGGTGCTTATCTCATATGATGTCCAGGAAGGATGCAGGGCTTGGGTGCCAGGACGGGGAGCTCATACTCATTAAGGACTTAAGACTCACACTGCCCAGTGGTCTATATGTTATCTTGCTCAATGCAAATGCCATTAAGACATTATTTTAAAGGACTCTGAGATCCAGAAAGGCTAAGTAACATGATTAATTGTCATGTTACCAGCTTGAGAGGGCTTCTGTCCAATGGATACTCAGTCAACATCTGTTTATTGACCAAGTGGATGGCAGCAACCAGGTCTAAACCTAGGTTTAATTCAGCTCCAAACTGTGCTCTATTTCCACTCTGTCTTCTTGAACCCAACATACACAAAGCAGCAACTGCATTCCCTCAGGCTCTGTACTCCGCTAGTAAGCTTTGTCCAAATGGGAAGGCACCCAGGAGAAACCTGAGGCTCTGCACCAATAACCAGGGATGACTGGGTCCTCCCTCTGTGGACCAGGTACTTTGCAACCACTAGGGTGGTTCAAACCAAAGGAAACTTAAAAGGTGCACACCTCACAGCACCTATAGGTGTAAGATAGATACCCACTCTAACTAGCCCCTGAAAACATGACAGGCACAGGGCTCAGGCAGTACATTGCAATGCTAGACTTAGTACTGAAGCCAGGGCTAGTGGAACAGTTTGACAACAGGAAGACCAAGAATCAGGGAAGTCCTAGGCCTCTGAAGGATTGTAAGGGCCTCTATAATCTGCCCTTCACTCCCCTACTCTTTCAGCCCCGCCCTGTCACCAAGGGGTGTGGTTTCTGTGCAGACAGCAGCAAGCACAGGAATGGCCCTGCATACGGGATGGCGCAGCTGGGGAACACATATCTAGGGGTGCACAAAGTCGATCTAAGGGATATAGATGCACAAATGTGAAGAGAATTTGCAAATCTTCAACTCTCCCATGGGTTCTATTCTCTTCTGAAAAATGACCTACCCAAGAGAAGGGCCTACTGATGAAGCCTTGTGCTGATTCTTTCCTCTCTCCTCCTCTTCTCTGGGCAACTGTTGACTTGTACCAGGTAGCTGGCCTTAGGTGTTTGCATCTCTACCCAACATGTAACTTTGTCTGTTTTTATTCCCTGAGCAATACTATTTACATAATACTTGTATTAATTCTTGTAAGTAATGTAGAGATGATTTGTACTTGGTATACAGGTAGATCTATTTAGGGTATATGCACACACTGTATCATTTTACATAAAGAACTTGAGCATCCACAGACTTTGGTATCCATGGGGTTCTTAGAATGAACCCTCCTTAGATGCTGAGAGACGACTATAACAATCACTGTAATAATCCTTATACATAAGGATTATTTTAAAAAATTCACATGTCTAGGCCGCATCCCAGATCTGTTTCAGAATTACTGATTCTGTTGGCCCCAGGTGAGTTCTATTTAGCCAACAAGAATACAGCTTGTGCAGTGGCTTTGGGGAAGCATCTTTCCAGTGACACCCATTCGATGGCTTGGAGTTCGCTTCTGTCACTTCTCCCTTTGATCCTTTAGGTGAGAACCTTATCCTGCCCAGTCTAATTTCCCTTTTGCAGATGGGGAGAGCTATTGTTCTTACCTCATAGAGCTAACATGGGATTAAATGAAACACCTCATGTATATAGTACAATGCCTTGCATGTACGAACTCAGAACTTTCATTTGCTATTAATTACATAGTATTGGCATTTTATCATCTACGTAATCAATCTCTGTAAGTGACCTCTTGGCTTTGGCGGTGGAAACAGAATCTGACTGCCAGCCAACTATTCACAAAAATACATGAAAGAAAGGAAAAAATTCAAAGTTTATTAAACATTAAGAACAACAGACAAAGAGTTGAAGTTAACAGCATAAATACCACCAGCATTATGGTGTACAAATTAAACTAACCTCATATTATCTTGTACCTGTTGAACAGATGCGATCTTTGTGGTGTTGCCAAAAGGATGATGGGTTATTGTTGGGTAAGGTGCTCAAAAATTTGATGTCCTCAAACTTTCATACACGCATGCATACACATACACACATGCTCCCCTGGATAGATTTATCTCCTCCTGAAAAAATGCATTCATATAAGTTGCTAAATCGAATTCCTCAAAACCTACGATAAAGTTTTGTCAATTTTGGAATGATTTTGCCTTTAGAAAACACCTAAAGAATTTGGCCTCCTCAGTGAGGGAGCCTAGGAGCCTTCTGAGGAAAGGGGACATACTGGGAGCAGAGGTGCCCCCTGCTCGCAGGGCCTAACACCTCATTTCAGGTACCTGCAGATGATCCTGGTGCTAAATCCAGGGCTCCGGGGCCACCCAGCCAAGCAGGCCAGTGCTGTGAGATCTCACCAATTAAGTAGGATAAAGTGAGTGTTTCTTAAAGGGATACTTTTCTAATTTGATGAACTACTATAAAAACCAAAGACTAACTTGCCATCTTACAGCAAGTCAGTCTGTGTTTTATTGATACTTCTGAAAACAGACGGTAGACCTTTCGAATGGACACTCGGAACCACTGTGAGTTCCCACATAAAATCAGTGCAATAGAAGCAACCTCTGGGGGATCTCATGTGACTTTCGCAGATGCCAGCATCCCAGCTGTGCTCTCTTGAAACAAACCATCGTTCTGCTTTGAGGAGAGATTCTGCGGAGACCTGATGTGTGTGGAGACCGAGTCTGGTCCCAGCCTTGCTCATGTGTTTCTGAATGACCCCAAGTGGTTAGCTACATTCTGAAGAGGGTGAGAATGTTCACAGCCTCCTCTCAGTCATCCCCCACCCCTGACTCAAGGTGGCACGGGCAGAAAGAGGCTCCTCATCATTTGCCCTTCTTTCCAAAGTCAGGATGATAGGAACTCATCTAGAAGTCCTATGCTGCTCGCTTCTATCTATGTAATATTGGCAAGATACGATGTGGAATCGTGGTTAATGGCTAGGTGCTCCATCTCTGAAAGATGCTGAGGAAGAAAGTGTGAAAATCTCCACAGGACTCTCTGAATAGGTGCAGTCCACAGAAACTCACTGACATCAGGAGCCAGGTCACTACAAATCAGACCACACTTCCCACCCCAGTCAGCTAATCCAGGAGTGTGTTTATGTGCTCATGTGTGTGTGTGTGTGTGTGTGTGTGTGTGTGTGTTTACAATGACCTACACATAAGGCACCTGTACGGACTCCGTGTTTAATTTTTTTTAAAACTAGGTAGGTTTTTAAAACCTTTCCTGACACACAAAGTAATGTTTCATTATGATCTTTTTCATTCTTCTGCAGAAAATGTTTGTGATGTTCATTTGATAGAAATAACCTACTTGCACAAAAGATCGGTGCTCAGAAATGTTTGTTTTTCAGCTACTATTTGATAACTCTATAAATCTGGATGGTCTGCATTACAACACTTCAATGCTTCTCCACTTAAAGGTATCAGTTGTGTTTGTGTAATGACTACTGCCATTTAACAAGCTCGCAGGTGGCCTCTTCATCTGGACAAAGGCCAGCTCTACGACTACTTCCGGTACTGACTAAATAT
>PVKN010033231.1:0-12096 GCA_004027915.1 Capromys pilorides
TATTGGAAATGAGTTTTAAAGAAATATTTACTGTGATACAGTTTTCAGGCAGGAAAATGAATTTTGGTGGCATTTAGAATTATGCCTATAAGGAGATAGTCACCCATATTTTATGAGGGAAGTGAAACAAACTACCCTATGTAGTTAATACATAGCATAAATATTATTTACTAATAGAATTACCATTGTCATTTGAAGATTAGAAAATAGCATATAAGAAGCAAAGACAGAGATGTAGAGTCCTCTCATGTGATGAAGTGGTGATTTCATGCTGAAGGAAAAAAAGCAACGTGGTTCAATTGAACACAAGCATAAATTTAGTAGAATTCTTTAGAGAAAAATGTGCCTTTTTCACATTGGTCTTATTCCTGTGTGGTGAGACAACTGATTCTTTATGATTTAGTCTAGAGCTGCTTTTCTGTTTGGATGATTTTCTATAAAACTAATGGATGGCCAGGCAGTTAGTTATCTGCCTCTGTCAAATACATTGTCGTGGACTAAGGTAAACAAGGAAGACAGTGCAGAAGTTGAATGTCCTTCCTTGTCACTTGAATGAAGGATCTATAACAGCAACTGAATTGTATGGGATTGTTATTTTACCCACTGTCAGGTCTATGCTACCTCCATTAGGAAGCCTTCGAATATGGCTGGGTGAGCCAAAAGTACTGAACTGATGACAGAATTTAGTGGATAAGTTTGCAGTAAGCGAGTGGGGTCTAGTGCTGACATGAAGAAAATTAACACAGGAAGACGGTGAGAACGCTGAAGAGACCTTGAAGAACAATTTTGAGAACCATGACTGAGAGAGCTGCTAGGCTGAGAACAGCTTGTCAACCCAAAATGGTGCTGAGCTGCGCCAGAGGCAGGGCTTCATATGGCCCCAGGTACAAAGAGCAAGTATAAAAAAGGTTTTTGTGGACAAGCAGTAGACCAAGTCAAAACTATGTCACATCTCACTGGACAGAGCTAGGAATCTTCAACACATATCATTTGTTCTTCTTCGTTGTGTTAGTCATAAAGATAGCATATATCCACATGTGTGTCAGCAAATCCACACGTACATATACACAGAGCCACTGTGGAATGGAAAAGCATTTCAGGGAAAATGTCAGCTGGTGACCTAACATCCTTCATGACTCAGTGAAAGTTTCCAGCCAGTTCCTCTAAAACCTAGATCACCATATGCAGTTCCACCTATGGAGTTGTCTGCATGTCTGAAGCCGAGCTGGGGAGAACGAAGACCTAATTATTTTCAAGCTGAGAGATTCAGTTCCTGCGAAGCCTGTAGGTCTTGTTCTACCCCTTTACCACTCTGGTTGGCTGCCAAGCTTCATACCATCTTTTGCAAGAGGAACTGGATGAGCGAGGGTGGACGGATTAAGTAAATATGTCTTGCATGCAAAAATGACTAAGACATGGCCTTTACTACAGGCAAAAATAAAAATGTATATAAGAAATGCATGAACATCAACTACTAAGCATATTATAAAGTCTGATAGTATGATTTTAGATAGGGCAAACAATTTAGATATTCAAAAAATGAAATAAAAAAAATCAAGAGATAGAATAAGCTGGAAGTGGAATTTTAAGAACTTTGATGCTTAAAATCTGTCCTTCAAGATGATGTTGAAATAACCTGAAAGGTAGAAGACAGGACTGAAGGCCACAGAGGGCCAAGGAAACACATCTGGGTCGTGTGTGATCCATTTTTCACAGGTGGCATAAAGTGCAACTGAAGCATAAATCTTTCTAACCTTATCTAACTTTGCCAGAGATATGGGCAGTAGATGTAATTCACATTCTACCCATAGCTCAGCTGCCTCCATAAACAAAATGACAAGTCAAATTACAAGCAGGCCTTTCCTTTCTGTTCTGGGCACCTCCACCAAGCGTGGAAGACAGGTTCTGGAATGTCCCTTCGCCTCTTGGCAAGTGGCCTCTTGCTTGCTTGTGTTTTTAGCTGTGTCACTGTTTCTGGGCAAGTGGGTCAGTTTCATTCTCTTCAAGTTACTGATGCATTCTTCCTCTGTCATCGATCTCCCAACTCCTTAAATGTTTGGGAAATGGTAGTTAAATTTCTTGGCATTGCAGTAGTACTTCTTGTTGTCCAGAGCTGGAAAGATGCTGCTGCCAGTTAGCTGAGGTAGGTGCTGCAACTGAAAATACAAAGCACATGATGAGGTTCAAAACCCTGCCATGCACTTTGTTAATTATTCAGAATACATCACAAAAGAGGCAAGGAGGTCACTCTGTCACCGCACCAATTTTTTTAGGCTGGAGGTGTGGCTCAGTGGGTCCAATTCCCAGTACTGGGACTGGGGAGGGACTGTTTGCTTTGAGCATATGGAAGACACTTGAATTTACTGTCTACATCACATGACTAAGGAGAACACGACTGTGTCGTTTGTATCACACTATATGGTGTTAGGTACCTGAAAAGAGGGTTAGTTTTAGTACTTTTAAATCAAACAGTTGAATCCTTCATGATTAAAAAGCAATAGTCCAGATAGTGATGTTCCCGGCTCAGCCCATCCTGGGGGCAGAGCTGGCTGGTGTGGCATGTGGCGATTGAACCATGGTCCCTGGCCTGGCCTAAACTTGCCTAAGCAGGCACTTTAGTCCACTGAGGTATCTCACTGGGCTCTCCTAGTCTTTTTCAAGCAGAGCTATTTCCACCCGTTCTTTGCTCTTGGACAAAAAGTGAGATGGGGTAACAGGTTGTCTATTTCTGGCCTGTTTTGCTATCTAAGTCATATACAACAGAGGATAAAATGAAAACACTCCCAATTTTGTAACTGTGGTCCACCTCAGGACCCTGGAGCTCATGCAGCGTCTATTTCTAATGAACTTTCCTCCTTCCTTTTCCAAACTTCACACACCACTGACACCTTCCTCGGTCTGGGCCCCTGGAGCTGCAAATACAAAGACTGAAGCGAGATGATTCAGTGCTCAGCAGTGGTAAATTCAGGAGCACTCGGCGACCAGGCGTACCAGGCCCTAAGTGTGGTTGCCGCAGTACTACAGTCCATTCCAGATCTTTGCGCTTTGGCCTCTCATAGGACAACATCTGTAAGGCCTGGCGCACGGTGGCTGCTGTCCCCAGGCTCGCCGTGCATCCTGCTGAAATTGCTGCCAGCGCTGCTGCGCTGGGTTTATTTTCCCTGACAGTCCAGGGTCAGGAAAACGAGGAGTTCCTGTTTGGATGGACCCAGAACGTTAACGCTGAAGGTGAACATGGTGACAGGCTGCTGCTGCCTGGGACGGGTCTGGCTGCGCTTCCTAAGCTCAAGGAGCACATTCACCTAGCCCCGCCCCCGTGGTACCTGCCTGAGACCAGAGCTCCAGGAGTACCAAAAACCCCTGGCCTGGTGGGTGCGGCAGCAGGGAACAGCAGGATTCCAGGGAATCAGGACTCAGGCAAAAGGGGCCTCGGACTTCTCTGGGCTCTAGAGGGAGATCTCGGACCTGACCCCGGGGCTAGAATGAGCCGGCAACCGCCACATCCAGGCTAGATTCCAGCTCTGCGCTGGGGGGTGGGCTGGCGTGAAATCATTTAAAACCAAAACCTTGGCTGTTGCTGTCAAGCAGGGCACCGTCTTGGTCTTTACCCCGGGCAGGTGCTTTTGGCTCTGTCTCAGGCCCTTCCTTGTTAGCTTGTCGTGTTCTTTGGTCAGCCCTCTCACTTCTCTGATGCTGTCAAAATACGGATGCTGCAACAGCTGTTCACAGGTCAGTCTCTCGCCAGGGTCCATGTGCAAGCAGCCCTGAAAGAGCAGGAAGTTCCTTCATACCTCCTCAGCACTGGTAGCTTACTAGCCCTACCTTTTTCTCCCTTGAAAGATGAAATTCCATATATATATATATATATATATATATATATATATATATTTTTTTTTTTTTTTTTTTTTTTTTTTTTTTTTTTTTCTGCAGTGCTGAAGATGGAGCCCAGGACCTCATGCGTGCAAGCACCCTACCTCTATGCTCACCCCTAGCCCTTTTACTTATCTTTGAATCATTTCAGCCAGGTGTGTGGTGCATGCCTGAGATCCCAGCATGCAGGAAGCATGAGGCAGGATGATCACAGCAAGTTCAAGGCCACCCGGGACTACGTCACGAGCTCAAGGCCAGCCTGAACTATATAACAAGACCTTGTCTCAAAAAAAAAAAAAAAATCAGTTCAGTAGATACGTAAGAATAATAATACATAAATATGGAGTATGGGGGATAATACATAAATACGGAGTAAAAGGGGATAATTCAATGTATGTATATAGTATACAATAATTAAATCAGGATAATGGCATTTCCATCTCCTTAATAATTTCTTTGTTTAAGAAACCTAACTTTTCTGGTTCTTCTTTTTTTTTTCCCCCTAATTTAATTTAATTTGATTTTGAAGAGTAAAAATAGAAGCAAAAACAATAGAAAAAAAGAAACAGGTAACATACAATATTACATATGTTACAGATTTTCAAGACAGGAATGGCTAATTCCCAATGATTGTTCTATCATCTACTTTTATGATCGAATCTTTTGCTCAGATTAATAGATACAGTTATGCAGGATTGGACAAATAATTGAATATCAATGCTTGCTTTCAAGAAATCTCAATTTTTTTCCTCGTCTTTTTTTTAATTAAAAAATATTTTACAGAGAATATAAATATTGATAAGGCATTAGAAATGGTACACTTTTAGAAGACCAAGATGAGAGGTATTCAGCTATGGCTTTTGTATTACACATTACTGTCCTTGATGTAGTTGCTCAGATTCTTCTGGTTTTTTATAAAATATGTAATAAACTGTTGTCAGCTATCACTACCCCATTCTACTATAGGATACTGGAACTCATTCCTCAAATCTAAATGGATTTCTTTTATGTTTTGTTCTGGTACTAAGAGGTTGAAGCTAAGGGCTCTCTGCCACTGAACTACATCCCCACTCTTTTATTCTTTAGTTTTTATTTTTTAAAAACTCTAAGTTATTCTAAAAAGACTTTAATTAGGGATCCTCCTGTCTCAGCTTCTGTAAGTCCTAAGATTACATTTAACTGTATTTTGGTAACTTTTATCCCCCTTCCTCCCACCCTCCCCAGCCTCTAGTGACCACTGTCACTTGGCTACTTCTATGAAATCAACAAACTAAACTCTTCCATTGAGAATACAAAGGAAAAAGTGGTAAAATCATACAGTCATGAATTCAGTTCTTCTCGCAGTCTTCCTAATGGGAGCTATACAATAAATAAATCCTATACAGGAGTAGTCCAAAGAAGTGTTTCTCTCCACCCTGTTCTGGTCTTGAGATAAACGGTGCTTTGCCTTCAGGGAGGAGGATATGATTTTGGGGTGGCCTCAGTGGCCAACTGGGCTAATCCTTTTAGCTACCTCGATCACTTAGTGATAGTTGGAAAAGCCAATGTTTTTATGTAAAAATAATGTTCACATGTGGTACAAATAAAGTTCCTAGAGTATACAGAAAACTCTCTACTATTCTAGATCTTCATTTCCCTTTTAGAATCAGCTACTGGAGGGAGTCTTTCTAAAAATAGTCTGCTTTACAATCATAGATGAGTGTATATGTAAGGGAAGATATACATATACATATACATGTGCCCATATGTAACATCATTCCTGTTTTCTTTGCATTTAGTAGGCCATGAGATTCACACCAAGATAGATAAATCTTACAATTACATACCACTTCTATTTTTGTAGCAGCAGAAATACATCACTAAATATATTAAATAATTTTTGAAATGTGTAGGACTTTACCACTTGCAAGTATTTCAAATGGTGCTGTACTGATTTTATGTAACAGCTACATTTCTAAACATGTACATGCAAATCAACTTCTGAAACCAAAATGTACTGCAAATGTGCTAGGAACTTGGCTATTTAAAGGATCCTACTGCTATATATATATTTTTTTGAAGCTAAGGATCCTTTTAAAACAAACACCACCCCCTTGAGATTTCTGTTGGGTATAAAGTTATGTTCCAAACACAACATATAATCTGTACTTGCAGATACTGTTACAATAATAAAAATGTGGCCCATTTCAAAAACTGAAAGTATGCTTCTCAAAGGAGAAGAATTCTAGGGGCTGGGGATGTAGCTCAGTAGAACAAGCACTCGCCTGGCAAGAACAAGGCCATGAGTTCAATCCCTGGTCCTGCCCCCGAAAAAAAGGGGTGGTGGTGGTGGGGAATTGTGAAAGGAGTAATTGGTTCTGTGGGTTGACATAAGTAACACAGGTTCTCCAGTGCTACGCTTTCCAGTCTGTAGGAAGTCAGAATTTTACCTTCAAGAGTCCCAGGGCAGGGTAGGAGATGTTTGGAAATTTTAACTCGAGTGGTTCCTGTTGAAAGAAAAGGGGTTTTTAATTTATACCATGTATTCAAATTAGAGTTCCCTGCAAATTAGGGTTCCCTGAAACGAAGTTTCTGTGGGGTAACACAACTTCCTGGCCTCCTTCACCCCTTCCCGTTCCACCTTGCCCTGAGAGCGGCCTCCTGTCAGGCCTGTGTCGCTAGCTCTTCTCTTGCCACCCCCAGCTGGCTTTTCCCAATTCTCTTCCTAACCACTCCCTTCATTTCCTGAAGAAGACAGCAAATTATAAGTAATTACTAATGAGAGAGAGAAAAAAACCACTTGCAGTGCTACTCTTACTTTATTTATGCCTGGGTTTACATAACTTGCCTTTCCTGAGAATCATAAAAATGTTTTTATTAAAAAAAAAAAAAAAAAAAACTCTTGTTTATTTGGTATGGGGTCTGGCTACATTGCTTGGACTCGTAGTGATCCTCCTGTCTCAGCCTCTCCAGCGTTGGATCTCAGGTGTGTGCCACGAAGCCTGGTTTTGGTGGCCGGCACAATGAACCCAGGGTTCTGGGGCTGGCATAGCATGCGGTACTGGGGATCAGACCCAGATCCTTGTGCTTGTTAAACAGGCACTTAGACCACCACGCTATCTCCCCAGCCAGTTTTGTTTGTTTTTTTTAATTTTATTTATTTTATTTATTTGTTTGCTTGTTGTGTTTGTTTGTTTCTTTATTTATTCATTTTGTGGCTGGCTCAGCCTGCCCTGGTGGTGGCGCTGGCGCAGCATGTGGTGCCGGGAATCGAACTGCAGTCCCTGCAGTTGCCTGAGCCCTCCTAAGCAGGCGCTTTAGACCACTGAACCATCTCACCGGCCCCCCAGCCAGTTTTTGAGTTTAGTACTTATTAATATTTATTCTCTCTCTCTGTCTCTCTCTCTCTCTGGTACCAAGAATGGAACTCAGGGCCTTGCACTTGCCAGGCAGGCGCTGTGCTGCTGAGCTGTATCCCCAGCCCCACTGATGGGTGTAAAGGGAGCTTCAAATCAGGCTTTTTTCCCTACCCAGGTAAACAGACGATTCTTGGATTTCTGTAACAATAAACACTGTTGTCTCCTTCCACAAGGACCCGCTGTCTCTCAAACCAGCACAGTGTAAATGAAGCCTCTGGGGCAGCGTCTGCCACCCTCCCCAGGGCCACTTCAGGCTATTTTGCTCCAGTCACATGCCTAAGGCCACCAGGACTTAGCAGGAGAAGGGGGGGGGGGGGGGGGGGGCGCTGCCCAGTGTCAGGCAGACAAACAGGCCAGTTAGAGCATTTACAGAGCCAGCTGAGCCGTGGAGGGCAAGCAGCCAGCCAAGCTGGGCGAAAGAATCAGGCTGGTGCGCGGAGGGCACAAGGATGGCAGTGTGAGCCGCAGGCTGCAGCGCTCGACCAGGCGCCAATGACCCTGCAGGCGCTGTGGGCAGCGCAGAGCACAGTGTAACTCAGACGGGAGCCGGAGCCGGGCCGTCCTTGATTGCACACTGATAAGGCAGAAGACTGGGGTTTGGAGTTCCCCACATTCAATAGGAGGAAGACTTCCAAAAGCGGATTTGGCCCTGGCCTGGGCGATGCCTCTGTCTCACGCCCACAGGTTGCATGCGGAGTTGTCTTGCTCTTGCTGCGCGTTAAATGGGACAGCGCAGAGGACTGACACAACAGGGCGAAGGCAAGCTCTGCTGGCTCAGCAACAAGGCTGGGGACAAGGCAGCTGCCCTGCAGGGCCCATCCCGCCTGCTGAGCCAGTTTCCCAGCCCCAGAGGCCGCTCCCCGTGAGGGTTATGACCAGCACAGGGACTGGGACACAGATGTTCCACAGAGCTGCGTCTTCCTGTGTTTCTGTCAACAGGAAATCTCCTGCAGGACCGCCTCGGGAATCTGTGGGCAGCTTGCTATATTTATGAAACCAGGGCTGTTTCTGAAGCTGCCCCAGTAGACAATCGAACAGGAAATTGCTAAGGGATATTTGGTGCAGAACTGGGACTGTCCAGGGCCCCCGGGAGCCGGCTGGGTCACCTCCCATCTACCAGGTGTCATTCCTGCCTTTCCCAGCAGGATCCGCTCTTCCTATTGCTGCCACTGCAGGTGGGGGAGGCGCAGGGAAGTGGAAGTCTTGGCTAAGGACAAGCCAGGAGACAGACTGCAAGCTCAAGGGACGGGCGGAACTTCCCTCAGAGACTCAACAATTACTTTCAATTTGAAAGGGTCAGCCTCCACCACTAGGAACGCGGGACTTCACAGCCCTTCCATAAAATATTTTCTGTGTTTCTGGCAGTGCCTGGGATTGAACTCGAGATCTCCTGCACGCAGGACATGAGCTCTACCACTGAGCCACATCCCCAGCTCTTAACCATTTTGATTATAATACAGGCTCATTAGAAGACATTCTCTCTATATATGGAGTAAAAACAACACCCCGAAATTTCACTACAAAAAGAATACCCACTGCTCATACTTTGGTGTATATCCTTGCGGCCATTATTTTTTGCAGCCATTTATTTAATAAATGTAAAAAGTTTTGCAGAAACTTCTGACTTCCCAGAAATTGCCATCTTATTTTATGTTTATATATGTAAATATTTGTAATTGTATTAAGTATCTACTTCAATTATATTAAATTGCATGTACTGTTTTATAACTTTTTCATTTGACAATATGTTATACACATTTTTCAGATGAATGTCTGTAGATCTAATTATTTTTACTGGCTATGTAATTTTTCAGTTAGAGACACGCCATCCCTTACTACTGGAATCTTGAAATAATCTCCATTAAATGCTACATCTCTGTGTTCTTGTCTAATGGCTTTATTGGGATCAACTGCTGGAAGTGGGTTAAGGGTATGAATATGTTATAATCTTCAGTCCTTTTGAAATGAATTTCACCCATACAATGGCCACAACACAGGCATCAGAGTGAGGCCGGCCAGGTAAATTCTATATGGTTTCTTCGCCATCTGGGAAGTGAGCGTGCATACGACTAGAGAACGTGGACGCCACCAGGCAAGATTTCCTGGGTGGGTTGGTGTCTGGGTTTGTGCAGAAGCCGGCTGGCTCCGAGGCCGCTGGGCTCAGTCGATGAGAATGGCAAGGGCAGGTGCAGCCCGGCAGGCAGCTCTCTGCCCCTGTCGAGCAGGCTGGCCGTACTCTTATCAGCAGCCTCAAAACTAGCCCCGAAGGCCAAGGTCTTGCTGCAGACGTGCTCCAATTTTCTTTTTCACTCCTCCATGAAATTTCCAGTGCAACTGAAGCCCAAGCAAAGACCCACCACAACCCAGCCGGCCTGTCCCAGGCACTTTCTCTAGAGGGGTGCACTCACCATGTCCTCAGGGTCTGGGATTTTCACTCCACCGAAGTACTGATTTGTGCTAAAGACTTGCTGGTGTCTGGGAATGAGATCCCCTTTGAAGACAAAGACAGAAGAGGTACGTGAGACTGGCCAGCAGACACGGATCTGTGGCTTCCCTCCACAGAAGCTGTGTCTGTCTCTCCCTACAATTACTATGGAGCAGTTTGCGTTAGGAACCAGAAGCCTTCAAGCAGCCCATGCTAGCTCTGCCACGACAACACACTAGGAGGAACAGAGGCTGTGAGCTCCAGAAGCTCTGAAGTCAGCAAGCTTCTTGCTCTCCAGGGCTTGCCGTGTACTCGGGGAATCCAAGTGGACTCTCTCTCTCTCTCTCTCTCTCTCTCTCTCTCTCTCTCTCTCTCTCTCTCTCTGTATTAACTGGATCCTGGCGAGTGGAGATAAAAATGTAGTGGCCTCATACTGAAAGAAGACCTGACACATATATTTAGAAGAAAGGAGGGAGCTGAGAAAGAAACAAATGATGGAAGATTTTCTAGCTAAAATAAATGCATTCCCAGGGCTGGGGAGATAGCTCGGTGGTCTCAGGTCCTGCCTAGCAAGTGAAAGGACCTGGGTTGGATAACCAATATCGCATGCCATGTGGCCCCCGTGCTGAACCAGTCACCAAAACCGGGTGTTGTAGTACACGCCTATAATCCACTGAGACAGGAGGATCATTACCAGTCTGAGCTGGGTAGTGAGATCCTGTACCAAATGAATAAATAAATAAATAAATAAAACATTCCCCAACTGGAACTGCCTTTTCTTATTTCACCAATGAATCATCAACTGGACACATCATTTCATCTGTTTCAAAGCTCTTACAACATGGAGCACAAACAAAAACAGCATTTCTATATTCCAGGGGATGGCGGGAAGCTCACACTGCACACACGGCAGCTCCAGAAGCTAAAATTGCCCTCGTGCACAATTCTAGGGACAGTACACTTGAGGAAGGACCTGTTTCCAAGAATATAAGGAGATGCCCAGGCCCTGGGAACAAGGAAAGGCAAAAGCCCCTGTTGGGGTGGGGGGTCTCTGCATGCTGCCAAGGACTGGGCTGCCGCTCCCCACACCAAGCCATCCAAGTCTGATTCTACTGATTTTGAGACTTAACCTCTCACTTGAGCCATTTGGGATAAGCAGGCAAGCTGTCACCACTAACGCCTGACACAAGGCCTCAGGGAGCCGGGTTGTGAACATCGTTCTCCGTGCCCTAATCACCTGCTTCCGGCAGAGCTAAGGAGGCTTGCCAGAGCCACCCTAAAATCACTGGAGGAAATAGCCAAGGGAGGCTGGGTGCTCCTGAAAGGGCTACAGAATGCCAGCCATTGTGGCGGACACTGGCAGAGGCTAAGCAGAAATACAAGATATGATCTCACCCTGGGACAGCACATGCTACCCTCAGGAAAATAAAAGTAGCAGGACAGACACGGTGTTGCAGGTGCTGTGAGAATTTACGGAGAAGGGAAAATCTGCTTTGACTTGGGCTATCTAGGGATGTGGTAGCCCTGGCTTTGGAAGGGTCAGTGTCTGCCTATGCATATGTTCATCTGTCCCTTACCCTCCATCCCTTCTCCTCCGCTGCCCCTACCATTCCCCTGCAGGGGAGGAGGAAGGGCAGGATATGAAGTGGGAAAGCAGGGGAAAGAGACATCAGCAGAGCCAGGCTCTCTTCCTGACACTTAGAAGGCTGAGAATCTTCCTCCACAGAGTCTGGAGAACCCAAACTAGACGAGCATGCTAGAGTTAAAAGACATCCAGATGGATCATCGCGCCGTAGTTTCGGTGGAGCATTCCCAATCTGGAAATCTGAAATCCAGAATGCTCCAAATCTGAAATTTTGACCACCAATCCAACAGCACAAGTAGGAAGGTCCACACCTAACCTCATAGGACAGGTTGCAGTCAAAATGCAGAAATACTACCAAATACTGTACAAAGTTATCTTCAGGATATATGTATAAAGTGGGTGTGAAACAGAAATGAATTTTATGTTTATGCTTGGGTATCTCGTTATGAATATGCAAATATTCCCAAATCCATAAATTCTGCGCTGTCACCCACTTCTGGTTCCAAGCACTTTGGGTAAGAGCTACTCAACCTGTAAATGAAATAAACCACGATAGCTTCTGCCAACTGCTAAGCCCTTGCAGGACTGTGTCTGTGGTTGCCATGATCGTTTTTCTGAGGTCAACTTGATCCAAACTATGCTAAGCGAGAGCCATAAATTACATCTTTTGGACAACTAGTAAATACTCAGGAAATGTTAATTATTTTTGTTGAAACACAAGTGGGTACCTGTAATACAGCCATTTCTTTTTATTTTTTATTTATTTATTTATTTTTTATAGTAGTAATTTTAATAATATTAAATGACAAAACATCTTT
>PVKN010033232.1:0-12089 GCA_004027915.1 Capromys pilorides
AGTGAGACCCTGAATACCCTGTATTCCCATCCCCAAAACACAAGAAAAAAAAAAATCACATATAAGAAAGGTACTACCTGGCATCATGGTGCATGCCTGCAATACCAGCACTCAGGAGGCTGAGGCAGGAAGATCACTGTGAGTTCAGGTCCAGTCTGGGGTACAAAGCAAGTTCAAGACTAGCCTAAACTACATAGAGAGACTTTGTTTGAAAATAAATAAAGTACTATGTCACAAAGGGACATATGAAAATGAGGCAACTCAGGACACACTGGTGATTTACCCACTAGAAATAACTTCCAGGGCTAGGGAAATAGCTCAGCAGGATAAGTGCTTGCCTGGCAAGTGCAAGGTCCTGAGTTCAATCCCTGATACTGCCAAAAAAAAAAAAAGAAAGAAATCAGCTCCTATTTCCTATGCCTGCTGCTGACTCTGAATTTTTAGAATGGTGATGAGGTTTGTGTGGGTATACACAGCTAAGGCATACACAACTTTTCCAGTAACCAAAGTTAGCTAGGCACAAAGACTAAGGAAATGTTTTTCGTGATTTCTGATAGATGTCACCACAAAGCCAATCTGTGTACAGTGGCAGCAAGACTTCAACTGCCTGTTCTCCCTGCAGTGAGGCAACCCGATAAAGTCAGGCAAGAAGCAAGCACCGGGCCGGCAAGATGGTTCAGAGATCTAAAGCGCCTGCTTAGGCAACTGCCGGGACTGTGGTTCAATCCCCAGCACCACATGCTGCGCTAGCCCCACCCCAGGGTGGGCTGAGCCAGCCATAATACAAAAAGTAAATAAATATAAATAAGTAAATAAAAAATTAAAAAAAAAAAGAAGCAAGCACATGTTCTAGACAAAAAAGTCCACAAAATCAAGAGGTCTGTAGGGCAGACAGGCGAAAAGTTGCTTTTTAAATTATACTTTTTTTTTTGCAGGACCAAGGTTTGAACTCATGACCTTGCACTTGCCAGGCAGGCACTTGTGCCCCTGAGCTATCTCCCTGGCCCCTTTAAATTATACTTTAAGGGCTGGTGAGATGGTTCAGCACTGTAAAGCACCTGCTTAGGAAAACTTAGGAACTGGAAGGACCACGGTTCGATCCCTGGCACCACATGCTGTGCCAGCCCTAGCCCCAGCCCCAGGGCAGGCTGAGCCAGCCATAATACAAAAATAAATAAATAAATAAATAAATAAATAAATAAATAAATAAATAAAATTTTAAAAGGAGAACGGAACACATTCTGAGCTCAGCTCAGTTGTTAATTAAAAAAAAAAAGAAAAAAGAAAGTGGATCTAAACTAGGTGTGGTGGTGCACCTGTGAGGCTGAGGCAAGAGGACCATTGCGGGTTTGAGTCAAGCCTGGCCTACAAAGCAAGTTCAAGGCCAGCCTGAACTGCATAGTGAGACCCTATGTCAAAAAGACAGGAGGGAGGTAGAGAGGGATAGAGGGAGGGAGGGAGAGAGAGAGTCTGCAGACAGCAGAGCTCATGGAATAGGATCACTAAGCCATCATAAATCTGAGTGTGCAGCCCAGGAGGCTGCACAGCAGTGATTTTTATCACCTATGTACTCTGTGTGCAGGGCGGCTGCAGGTGTTGGGCCAGGCAGACACCGTGCTGGGCAGTAAGGAAGGATGGGGACTGAAATCCAGCTCTCTCTCTCCCTCCCCAAGTCACAAACTTCAGAGAGAGGTGGTCCCCCCTTTTTTTATTGTCTTTTATTTATGTGTTTTGTAGAAGGTCTCATACTCAGCTTGGACTCCTAGTGCTCCTCCGGTTTCAGCCTCCCCAGCACTGGGATTACAGGCACGGGCCACCACGCCCAGACTTGTTTGCCGACTCAGCTTGCCCCGGGGTCAGGGCCAGCGCAGCATGCAAGACTGGGGATTGAACCCTGGTTCCTGTGTTTGCCAAAGCCGGAGCTTAGTCCACTCAACTCTCTTGCCGGCCTGAGTTGGCCCTTTAAAAAAAAAAAACAAAAAACTTGGTTTTTTTTGGTGCTGGGAATCAAACCCAGGGACACTTGCCACTAATCTACATCCTCAACTTCATCACCATTTTTCTTTTTTTTTGAGACAGTCTTGCCAAATTTCCAAGGCTAGCCTCAAAGGTTTGATTCTCCTGCCTCAGTTTCCCATGTAGCTGGGATTATAGCCATGTACCTCCACGCTGTACTGGGGTAATGCTTCTAAAATGAACACAAGTGCTAGGTGTGGTGATGCTCACCTATAATCCCACCACCTGAGAAGCTGAGGCAGGAGGACCCATTCGAGTTCAGGCCAGCCTGGGGTACAATTCGAGGTCAGTCTCACTGAACTACATAGTGAGAACTCGTCTCAAAAAAAAAAGTTGTAAAATAATAAAATAAAATGGACAGCAGCTGGGGAGACAGCTTAGCAGCTTAAGCGCCTGACTAACAAATGCAAGGTCCTGAGTTTGATCCCCAGTACCATGATAATTAATTAATTAATTAAAAATAAAATGGATACAAGTGTCTGTGGACCATGGGCAAGCTGGGATTTCCTGTTTCTTTTTCTTTTTTTTTTTTCAGTAATGAGGATTGAAGGCAGAGCCTTTGCACTGAGTTAAGTCACCAACACTTTTTAATTTTTCAGTGATATCTCTTTTTATTTTATTTTTTAAATTTTATTTATTTATTCATTCATTCATATATTTATGTTATGGCTGGCTCAGCCTGCTCTGGGGATGAGGCTGGCACAGCATGTGGTGCCGAGGATCAAACCTCGGTCTCTGTGGTTGCCTAAGCTTGGCGAAGCATGCACTTTAGACCACTGAGCCATCTCGCCAGCCCTATTTATTTTATTTTATTTATTTATTTTTTGCGAAACCAGGGAATGACCTCAGGCCTTTCCACTTGCCAGGCAAGCACTTATTTTACTGAGCTATCTCCCCAGCCCCCTTTTTAAAAAATATATATTGTGGCCGGCTCAGCCTAGTCTGGGGGTGGGGCTGGCGCAGCATGTGGTACAGGAATCAAACTGTGGTCCCTGTGGTTGCCTAAACTTGCCTAAGCAAACGCTTTAGACTGCTGAGCCATCTCACCCGCCTGATACCTCTTTTATTTTTACATTTTTTATTTTCTTTTGGTATGAGGACTCAAGCTCAGGACCTCACACTTGCCAGGCATGCACTGTGCCAGGCATGCACTGTGCCAGGATCTGACTAAATTGCCCTTGTTAGGCAATCTCTGCTTCCTAGAGTGCCATGATTACAGCCCTGCACCACTAGCCTCACTCAGCCTTGAACTTGACTGAGAGCATCCAAGTCTGAGACATTTTGAAGTCTACAAAATTCTCTGTTGATCTTGGGTTCCTGAGTTAGGAGAAGCAAATGTGCTACTTCCTTCATCCCAGAAACTGCCATGTGCTGGTTTTAAGACGCCTGGAGTGTGTGTGTGTGTGTGGGGGGGGGTGGTCCATAGCTGTTTTTTCTCCTTCTCCTTCCTCTTCTTCTCTTTCTTTTCTTCTTTCTTTCTTTCTTTCTTTCTTTCTTTCTTTCTTTCTTTCTTCCTTCCTTCCTTCCTTCCTTCCTTCCTTCTAGACAATGAAGAATTTATATTAAGCTCTAATTTGATTTCTTTTTATTGACCTCCTTATTGACCTGGTTAGATCACTTTGGCTATCCAGCAATGTTTATCAAACTAAACCAGACAGAGGAGACCCTCATTTTAGACTGAGGCAAATATCTTTGTTTGTATTTAGTACAAGGTCTACAAGGTCTCACCACACAGATCAGACTCATAGTGATTCTCCTGTTTTCAGCCTCCCAACAGCTGGGATTACAGGTGTGTGTCACCATGCCCAGTCTCAATCAGTCTCAGCACACTTCAGGGGTGGGGCCAGCAAGGCAGGCCAGGGATTTTTTTTTTTTGTTTTGACTGGAAATTGCCCTATTTTTATTTTTTATTTTGAGACAGGGCTTGCTAAATTGCTAAGCTGTCCAGGCTGCTCTCAAACTTGTGATCATCCTGCCTCAGCCTTTCTAGGGAGCTGTGATTATAGGTGTGCACCACACCTGACTGAGACCCACGTTTTGTATAAACACATGTTATGCAGCTGTGACCTGACAGCCTCACAGGGACAGGCACTACTATCCACATTCCCATTCCATTATGCATTCCTCTGCATACGGGAACTCAAACCATGCAGACTGATAGGTTTGGACACATACACACAACGTGCACTGAATCGTGTGACACACTGGCGTTCCTCAGTCAGGGAACTGTAGATGCAGAATCATGCCCTCCAGGTAGAGGCAGAGGGAGGTCTGTCTTGGAGAGAAAAGTCTTCTTTAGCAGTGTGCAGTATGTTATCGTGGAGACTGGCTCGCCATTTAAACCTATTTCCCCTTCTGGTTTCTTTGTAACCTAGAGGAGAGCAACTTGAGAAAGAAAAATCCCAGCTCTTGAGGGGTCTGACTTGAGTTTTTCATCTTTACTGTTACTGGTCGTAGCATTTTCTCTTTCCATCTTTATTTATTTATTATTGTTTTATCTTTCGAGACAGGGTTTTGCTATGCAGTTCAGGCTGGCCTTGAATTCACATTTATTTATTTAGCAGTACCAGGGATTGAACTCAGGACCTTGTGCTTGCCAGGCAAGCACTTATTCCACTGAGCTATCTCCCTGGCCCCTGAATTCACTTTATAGCCTAGGCTGGACTGCCTCTGGAGTGCTGGGATTACAGGCTTGTGCCACCACACCCACCGCCTTTTTCTTTTTCTTTTGCAGAACCGGGGATTGAACTCAGGCCCTGGCACTTGCCAGGCAAGCACTTATTTTACTGAGCTATCTCCCTGCTCCCCACCACCACATCTTTTTCTATCTGTAAAACAAAGTGCTTCTTAGACTCCTCTAGCCCAAGCACATCTGCCATTGCCCTGCCCAGCCTAAAGTCCCCTTCTCTGCTCCATGGATCTTGTAAGTTTGAAGTTTTCACCTGCTAACCTACATCATTCAAACGCTGGTTTTCTAGCTTGAAGGAAGTGGGGGGTTCATACTAGGGCCTTGTGTATGCTGAGTATGCATCTAGTTCAAATTTTAATCAGAAATTTAACTAAGTATGCATGGAACAAACACTAATACAATTTATCAGACTAAAAAATAACTTCCCATCAGATATTTTTTTTTCCTCTGGTGCTGGGGATTGAACCTAAGAGCTTACATGTGCTGAGCAGGTGCAGTACTGAGCTATACCCCACCACCCCAAACCCTGGCCTGCGTCTGTTTTTTTTTTTTTTTGCTACTGATTCCAGGTTGGCCCAAGAACCAGCCCTTTCAGGCTCTCCTAACTGCAATACTCCAGTTCATTCTTTTTCTCAACTCCAAATTTTTCTTTTATCTTTTTCCAAAGCTTTCAAAAATGGCAAGCCGAGGCATAAAACGTAAAGCTAGATTAGTATGCTGAGCTGTAAAAGGCTTAAATCAACAGCTCGCAACATTGCCTGTTCTGCCAGTAATCCATTGCAATTATGGAACACTAGACTATGTATACAACTACTTTTTCTTAGTTCAATGTGAAGAAATTTTTTGTACCAACAATGATTAGAAAAATTATCACGTTCTACACCCTGTGCTCTGTATAACTACTACGAGGACAACAATACGCATTGTATCAATTATTGGGGATGTACTACTGTCGTGTTTTTGAAAAAAAAATTAAAATAAAAAAAAAAGGATAAAACTAAGCTTAGGATAAGGAAGACACAGAGGAGGAGCCCCTGGGTAAGGGCAGTGTTCTTTCCTGAGTGATGCCAGTGCGCTATTTCCCTTATGTTAGGATTTCTCATACTGCTTGTCAACCAATAAATGTATTTTATATATTTATCTCTTAAAAAAAAAAAATGGCACGCCTAGGGCCAGCCTGATAGCTCAGCAGATTAAAGCACCTGCTTAACAGATGCAGGGACTGGGGTTCGATCCCTGACATGCCCTGCCAGCCCAGCCCCAGGGGCGTACTGAGATGGCGATTGAAACTGGGTGTGGTGGTGCACCCCTATAATTCCAGTGATTGGGAAGCTGAAAACAGGAGAATCACTATGAATCTGATCTACATACTGAGACCCTATAGACCCTGTCTTAAATACAGAAAGAAAAAAAAAAAAAAATGGCAAGCCTAAGCCAGGCATGGTGGTGCACATCTGTAATCGCAACACTCAGGAGGCTGAAGCAGAAGGGTTGTTGGCAAGTCTGAGACCAGCCTGGCCTACAAAGTGAGCTCAAGGCCTGGTGTGGTGACACACGGTGTGGTAGTGCTATAATCCCAGCACTTGGGAAGCTGAAGCAGGAGGAATGATGTGGGTTCAAGACCAGCCTGGGCTATAAAGTAAGCTCAAGGCCAGCTTGAACTGCAACAGTGAAATCCTGTCACAAAAAGACAGATTTTTTTTTTTTTTTTTTAAAAGGTAAGCAGGGCTGGGGAGATAGCTTAGTAGAATAAGTGCTTGCCTGGTAAGCCCAAGGGCCTGAGTTCAATCCCCAGTTCCAAGAAAGAAAGAAAGAAAGAAAGAAAGAAAGAAAGAAAGAAAGAAAGAAAGAAAGAAAGAAAGAAAGAGAAAGAAAAGCCTACATGGAACCTTGCTGATCTAAGTCTGTAGCCCAGCTGATGTTGGTGTTTGTTGTACAACATAACCAACCTGAGCCTTTCCAAGGCCTGTTTGAATTACAAACAGGGTGCTTCTAGCCTTACTAGATAACTCAGCTCATCTTGGGGTGGCTACAGGTCCTTGCTCTCAGTCTTTTCCTGGGGTCTTTGTACTGTAAATCACCTCCTGGGCATAAGGAATTAAACAATGAAGAATTTATTTGCGTGGGGGTGGGGAAATAGCTCCATAGAATAGGGCCTGAGTTCAGTCCCCGGTCCTGCAAAAAAAAGAATGCCATGGAGCTATCTCCCCAGCCCGCTTAAGAAGTTATTTACTGCCAGTTATTTACACATCCTATAATTTCAGCACCCAGGAGACTGAGGCAGGAGGATCACAAGTGTGAGGCCAGTCTTGGCTATGTAGAGATTATTTTAAATAACAAGCAGACAGACAGACAAACAGACACAGAGAGACAAGTCATTTGCAGCCACAGATAAATGAACTCTGGCCTAACAGGACATTCTTCAAATGTTCCCAGTCCCAAGGCCTTCTAGGAATGTGCTGGTCTTCTGAAAATCTCTTAATATTCAATGGATATTTTACATTTTCCTCCACACTAGATCTGTGTTGTTTAACTTATACGAATAAGGTCAAGTAATGCTCATGTTCCAGGAACATGTACACTGCGATTTCCGTTACTGTGGGAGACTGTGAAGACCTTAGCTGAAGAAACACAGGCCTAAAGCAAAGGGTTATTTGCCAGTCCTGATTTCCCACCCTCTAAAGCAGGGGTTGGTAGGGCATGTTGGGCACTTATTCCAAACTGTAAGCTCAGCTGAGAGTTACATAAAATGGCAAGAAAGATGACAGGAGCTGGGAAGATAGCTCAGGGGCACAAGTGCCTGCCTGGCAAGTGCAAGGTCCTGAGTTTGATTCCTGATTCCACAAAAGAAAGAAAGAAAGAAAGAAAGAAAGAAAGAAAGAAAGAAAGAAAGAAAGAAATGACAGTCTGCATTTGGCAGCAGAGAAAAAGTGAGGCTTAGAAAAGGCTCAAGAAAGTCACACAGCAAATATCACAACCTGCTAAATTATGTTTCCTTGTTGGTAGTAAGAACTAGGTAGAAAGCCGGGTGTGGTGGCGCATGCTTGTAATCCCAGCTCTTGAGAGGCTAAGGCAGGAGGATCGGTGTGATTTTGAGACCAGCCTGGGCTACAAAGTGAGTTCAAGGCTAGCCTGAACTGCACAGTGATGCCCCGTGTCAAAAAGAAAAAAAAAAAAACAGGACTAGGTAGAGTCTCACTAAATTGCCCACACTGACATTGTGGTAGTGCTTACCTGTAATCCTGACACTGAGGAGACTGAGGACAGAACATCACTATAGATTCGAGGCCAGCCTAGGCTACATAGTGAGCTCAAAAACAGCCTGAACTATGTAGGAGATCCTATCTCAACAAAACAAAGACACTCCAAAAACAAATAAATCTGCCCAGATTGGCCTCAAATTTGTGATCCTCCTTCCTCAGCCCCCCAAGTAGCTGGGATTACAGGTATGCACCACCGCATGGGGCTCATGAGGAGTATTTGAACACAGGTCTCTCTCTCTGACTAAGGGGCTTTATCTTCTGTGTCTTGTGAAGCAAAGCCCTCCGCTGAGCCTACCTCTACCGAGATGCAGCACACATTCGCAGCTCTCTCTTTGTTGCATATCACACAGGTTGTGTGGCTTTGGGCAGGCCTCTCTGAACCTCATTTTGGCCATCTAAAATCAGGGATCAGGACTGGGGAAGAGCTCAGTAGTTGAGGCCCTGCATTTGATCCTCAGCACCAAAACAAACAGACAACTAATTAAATAAAACCAGAGGAGGTTAACCCTGGCCACGGTGGTGCCTACCTATAGTTTCAACTACTTGAGCTATTGCAGTAAAAGAATCAATTGAGCCTGGAAGTTTGACGTAGGCCAGATCTTCATTTTCTGCTAGTCAGTCTCAGAATCAGTCACATTGGCCTGATGACTGTGTTTTGGTTTTGGTTTTCGCTTGATGGTTTCGAAGACCTTGGTGGGTAGGAGATCTATGCATTAACTCTCCACTTGCTTTCTTGAAGCCATTCATTAACAATAGATTGTGAGAGACTTCCACATAAAGTACAGCTCTCTTTTTATAGGGGGGATGGGATCTTGCTATTTAGCCTAAACTGGTCTTGAACTTGAATCTATTTTATTATTATTATTTTCATTTATGTATTTGGTATACGGTCTCACTACGCAGCTTGGACTTGTAGTGATCCAACACTGGGATTACAGGTGTGTGCCACTATGCTTGGACTCAGTCTCAAGCCCTGGGGACAGGGCTGGGCATGGCATGTGGGGCCAGGGACCCAACCCTGGTATCTGCGCTTGCCAAAGAAGGTGCTTATTGCCTAGCCAGCGCAGGGTCCTGAGTTCAATCCCTGGTACCCCCAAAAAAAGAAAGAAAAAAAAAAAAGCAGGTACTTAATCTGCTGAGCTATTGCATTGGCCCTTTGAACTTGAATTTATAATCCTCTACCTCCACCTACTGAGTGTTGGGATTACAGGTGTATGCCACCATGCCTGGCTATTTATTTATTTATTTATTTGGTTCAGGGTCTCCCTTTGTAGCTCAGACTTGTAGTGATCCTAATGTCTCAGCCTCCTCAGCTCTGTGATTACAGGGCATGTGTCACCACACCCATTTTTGGTGGTCGGCACAGGGCACATGGGTTCCAGGGCTGGCATGGTATGTGATACAGGGAATTGAATCTGGGTCCTTGAGCTTGCCAAGCAGGCACTTTGACTGCCAATCTATCTCCCCAGCCAGCCTTTTTTTCTTTTTCTTTTATTTTCAGGCAGGGTTTCACTGTTGCCTGAACTCACTTTGTAGCATAGGCTGGCTTTAAATTTGTAGTGATCCTCCTATGTTAGCCTCAGCTTTGAGTTCTACGGCTTCTGTTCTTTATGAATTCTTGGTCCATCAAGGGGATGGGCAAGGCAGTAGCATTCACAGCCAATCAGTGATCACTTTCTGTACAGTGATCCAATCACAGATCAGTGCCTGAGCTGATGGACTAGTCTGTACAGAAAGTAGAAGGAGCCTGGAAAGGACAGGAAAGCAAAAGAGCACTAGGAAGGCATCATAAGGTTGGGTAACCTATGTGCTGAGAGGTGAGGGTGAAGCTAGATCTCAATAGCTGAGCAAAAGTGCCACAAATACAAGAACACAAACGTGTGATATAAGAAAATAGTGTGGGGTTTTTGGGAAAGGCAAAGTATCTCAGAACATATCTCTTTCTCCGTCTCTCTCTGAGGAGGTAGAGTCAGTCTTGATGGTACAGGGTCCTGAATGCATGGGAAATTATACTTTACCTGAGGAATAGAGCTTTCCAAGCCATTCTGATGAGCATCTACAGAGAAGAAGGGGCCCGAGGGGCTCCTAGGGCCTTCAGAGGGAGGCACCCACTTGGACAGAGAGGCTCCACTGCTGTAAAAAGTTCTGCTTGGTTTCACCTGACAAAAAATTTCCACTGCTAAAACAGGCAAACAAACAAAAATATTATGGCCAACAGGGCCAGTGCAGGGTTTTCTGTTGGTGAGAAGCAAAACCCTGTGAGAAAGAACCCTCTGAGGGAGACTGTGTGGGTGTGAGTGTGTAAGGGGAGGGCCAAGGCCTGAGTTGCCTCTTGGGAGCAGAAGACTCACAGATTCCCTCAGCTAAGCTAGGAACAATGACTAGGAAATGAGCATACATCCTCTCTGAAAGGGAGGATATGCTCAAAACTCAGGTCTCTCCCAATGCTTGGAAAAGGGTGTGTGATCTGGAAGAGGTAGTCCCCCACGTTGGCAGGCACTAGAGGGGCAGGAAGTGGGTAACTAGACTAACAAAAATGCCTCTGTGGCGGTTTGCCCATCCCAGGTGGGGGGGCGGGGCATAGAGTTTAGCCTGGGTCTTGGGTCTGGTCTGAATTTACTTGTGACTGGAGGGTTCAGAAAGAACATCATTCCGGAGCTAGAACCCCCATTTCATCCTTCCATGGCTGATGAATTGGGGGAGTGTACAGTCTCAAGTAATTTTGGAAATTCTCAGGGCAATACCCTAGGATGTCTGATGCTGAGGGAACAGATCTAGGGGAAGCTCCTTCAGACCCTCTCTGTTCCCTCAGGGACCATGGGCTGTAGCTGCAGCTCAAACCCTGAAGATGACTGGATGGAAAACATCGATGTGTGTGAGAACTGCCATTATCCCATAGTCCCCCTGGACAGCAAGGCCACGGTAAGAGGAAAGACAAAGGGCTTACTGAGGGAGTTGGGTGGTGGGTGACCCACAATTAAATGGATCACTGCTATAGGTTCTTAAAATACCAGAACAGGGGCCAGAGAGATAGCTCAGTGGTCTAAAGTACCTGCTTAGGCAAGCACAGGGACCGCAGTTTGATCTCTAGCACCACATGCCACACAGGCCTCACCCCCAGGGCAGGCTGAGCTGCCCACCCCCCAAAAAAATTACAAAATAGGGCTGAGGATATAGCTCAGTGTCACACCGCATGGCTGGCAAGTGCAAGGTTGTGAGTCAGTCCCAGTACCAAACATTAAATAAATAAATAGCCAGATGTAGGAACACATGCCTATAATCCCAGCGTTTGGGTGGTTGAGGCAGGAAGATCACTGCTGAGTTCAAGACTGACCTGGGCTACAAAGTGAGCTCAAGGCCAGTCTGAGGTGCATAGTGCGACCTTATCTCAAAAAGATAAAATAATAAATAAATAAACAAACAGCCAGTCATGGTAGCATGTGCCTATAATCCTAGCACTAGGAAGGCTGAAGCAGGAAGATCGCCATGAGTCTGAGGACAGCCTGGGCTACATACCAAGATTGAGACCCTGTCTCAAATAAAAAAAAAAGAAAAAGAAAAAGAAAACCCCCAAACCAAAACTAAAACCAGAGCAGCCCTCTGTCCTGGAAAGCAGCCAGAAAACCCCGTGCAGAGAGAGGAATGGACCTACCTGACGTTACACAGCAAGTATCGACATAGTTGGCAAATCCATAGTTGGGTAAGACCCAGCCAGGCTAGAGAAACGCAGAAAAGGAAGCAGAGGAGGGGGGAGCCAGGGTCTGATCAGTCTTCTTTCTCTGAACCCACCTTCCTCCCACCCCACAGCTGCTCATGCGGAATGGCTCTGAAGTACGGGACCCACTGGTCACTTATGAGGGCTGCAACCCACCAGCCTCCCCGCTGCAAGGTGACTGCTGCTGGCAGGGAGGAACAGAGTGCCCTTGGCTCCTTAGCTTTTGGTTTCTGTCTCCTCCCTATCCACCTTCTTCCCAGTCCAACCGCGGCCCCAGATCTTGTTTTGTTTTGTTGGAGACAGGATCCAGCTATCCTGTGGAGGCTGGCCTTGACCTCTGTGTGCCAGCTGTTCTGGCACGCCCAGCCTCTGGCCCCAGTCTTGATCCCTACCTTGTACCTCCGGA
>PVKN010033233.1:0-12092 GCA_004027915.1 Capromys pilorides
GGTTGCTTCGTTTGCCCTAACACTAATAGTAATAATAATACCTTCCTCCTCCCATAGGAAAAGTGTGGTCTCCGGAAGTCTAAGCTCTGTAACAGCTCCTAATATGCCTATGTTCTTCATTCTTTTCTGCCCTGCTGGCTGTCCACTCCTCTGATTTCTTTAGGGCTGGTTCCTGGGAGCAGTGCCAGGTATCATATACATAATATTGAGGCAAATCTTTATGGTAACATTGAAAAGTACATATGGAAATGCTTGCTTTTGCTGTGAGAAAACCTCTGTGCCAGGTAGAGAAATTCTGGACCACATGTTTTTAGTAAACTGTAGCTGGGTCATGAACGTTCACCTGTGTGGTTCCAGCATCTGCTAGCTCTCAGTGGTCCTCTTCCACCCACCCTGAAAGTTCTATGAGTTAATGAATGCGCTGAGAGTTCTCAGCCACTCTTCTTCTGATAGCGAGAAAGGAAGAGGATGCCGGGATTATTAGGTAGCACAGCATGACGCTGGACTTGGCTATTTTTCTCTAAATAAACTGCAGGTAGTGGAATGGCACAACCCATGCCCCATCCCCACCACCAAGCAGTGCTGGTGGTATCTGCATTTAGGGGAGTGAGCTCAGGGGCCAAAGGTTTACATGTATCTCACCAACCTTATCCTTTTCCCAGTGAAAATTGTTGTTCATAGAAAATAAGCCCTATGCAGATAAAATTAAATAGTTCTAGTACAAACCCAATCATTCTCTTATCTCTAAATTTCCAGCTCATTGTGTGAACCTCATGAAAACCCAGGTTCTCATCAGGGTCAAGAAGAGAGGTGTCAGGGCTGGGGAAATAGCTCAGTAGTCTAAGTACCTGCCTGACAAGCACAGGGATCCTGGTTCAATCCCTGCTACCACATGCTGTGACAGCCCAGGGCACACTGTGCCGGCCACCAAAATTGGGCGTGGTGGTGCACACCTGCAATTCTAGCACTGGGGAGGTCAAGACAGAAGGATCACTACAAGTCTGAGCTGTGTAATGAGACCCTGTACCAAATAAATATGGAAACAGATTGTTTTTTTTTAAGAGTGTTGCAGAAACTACTATGGATTGATACAGGGCTTCACTAAGGGTCTCTTTTCACTTTTTGAGTTTTAAAGTCATAGAGCATAATAATCTCACAGGACATCTGCTAAGACATGATTTAGAAGGCTTGGCACTCTGACCTGAGGCAAGTTTCCCATTGTGAATAACCTCAATGGTATTCACTATGTCATTGCTGCATTTTTCGCCAATAGTGTAGCAGTGCTATTGGACTTTATTGAACATCACTAATAGTAATGATCTTAATAACTACCCTTTTTGACAGGTGACTATGTGGCAGAAAATACTCTCAACCACCCCAGAGTGTGTGAAGATTGTTGTGCCCATCAAACTGATGCGGAAACTGAGGCAGCTCTGTAGTACATACATCGTAAGTAGTTGCAAGGATTCAGCAAATTACCTGTGCAACCCCACAGTAATAGTATAGTATAGTATAGTATAGTATAGTATAGTATAGTATAGTACAGTACAGTACAGGGTGTGGTGTGGTATGACATAGCGTGGTGGGGCATGCTGTGCTGTGCTGTGTTGTGCTCTGGTATATAGGACAGTATGGTTGAAGCAGTGTGTCTAATGGTTCAAAGCACAGACCCCAGAGTTTGAACTCAAATCCTGTCTTTATCACTTACAAACAATATGAGTGTGGACAAATTAATTGACATTTCTGTGCTTAATTTTCCCAATTTCTAAAATACAGAATGCCACCTTATTTTCCAGGGTTGTTTTTAAGACCACAGCTTAAGGTCTATAACCCATGGAAGCATACAGCAGCACTTTGAAAGCTCAATTTTCAGTATTCTTGAAATGCTGTGTGTGTGTGACCTAGTCTTTGAGCCTCAGTTTCTTCCTTTACATGATTTCCTATAGCGCCTAGACAAACCTGTGATTCTTACTCACATTTTCTATATTAAACATAGTGGCTTTTTCTTTTCACTGTTTTCTTGCTTAGGTGCCAGACTGAGTTCAAATGCATATGGGATATCCATGAAGTCTTTTGGAATGATTATAAGATGAGTGTTATGGTTTATGTCTAATTGTCCCCCCAAATCCTCATGCAGTCATGGGGCAGGGACTTCTAGAGTTTGAGACTTAAGTCATGATCCACTGGGATTATGTGTTTTAGTACTGATGGGACTATGGGTCTCAGTACTGCTGGGATGACTTGATTCTTGATCCACTGGGATTATGTGTTTTAGTACTGATGGGGTTATCGGTCTTAAGTATGGCTGGGATCACTAATGTGGCCTAAGGGGGACAGGCTGAGGCAGAGAGCCTCAAGGTAACATACAGAGAGACAGAGAGACAGATGTTGGTTGTGGCTCTCTGCACCCTGGTTGGTCGGTTGCCTCTGTTGTGGTTGTTGCTGTTCTGCCGCCATGAACTGGATGCTCTCTGCCCTGTTCCACTCAGCCTTGGGCCAGCAGAATATGGACTGAAACCTCCAGCAACTATGAGCCAAATAAACCTTTCCTTCCTTTATTTTGAGTGTCGGGTATTTGTCCCAGCAATGAGTAAAAAGTAACTAAGACAATGAGAAATTGGTGATATTAAAAAAAAAAAAAAATCTCTGTGCTGGTTAAATGCCCCAGAGCTAGCAGAGTCAAGCAAGGGTCTGAAGTAGTTGTACAGCGCAGCACCAGCACTGTTTATGTGGACCTCATAAACAGCACGACCAGTAGTCTAGTATCACTACAGCTACTGGTTAATCCCTAAATTTGAAGTTTTTGATAATTTCATATATAGAGAAATAGCTATGATTAAACCTCGACTCTTAGGACAAGTCTCTAAAGTGGACCCTAAACCATGAAAGTCCTCCCAGAAAACAAATTGTCAAATGAACCACCTGATTATTACCAGAATTTCTAAAATAGAGATTGACAGTGTTATGTAGTATTTGGCATGTAGGAGAAAAGGCTAGTGCCTGAAGGTGAATTCAGAAGATATTTTTCTTCTTAACATACAATGAAGAGGGTAAAAAAAAAAAATCAACAATATATTTTAATGTTTTCCTTTGAGTCCAAGTCAGAAAGAAGAGTTGATATAAGCTGAAAGATACTGGATATGGTAGAGAGATTTGATCTACGCCTTTGGCACCCATTAGCTATGACAGCTAAGTTTATAACATAAATGCACTGAGCCTCATTTATTTATCCTGTGAAACAGGGACAGTGACTTCAGGATTGCTGGACGTGTTCAAAACATTACCTGTAAAGAGTCATCACTTCTGAGATAAAAATAAGCGGATTCCAATGGCCCCCCCAGTTGTTTCCTCATAGGGAATCTCTTGGGCCAAGGGACTATTCCAATTTGGGGGATCGTATTTCCTCTGTAAATACATCAGTTTTGTACACTGTGCCTCACCTACCCTCCCGCTTTCTGATGTCACAGAAGCCAAGAGCCACTGCCAGCTCTAAGTCTCTACAATGACATGGTACAGAAAAACTCGTCATCTGTAGCTGATGAAAGACACAGTGGGGACTGGGATTAAACCACATGAGCCTCCCTGAAAGCCTAGGATTCCTGACATGTTCACTTGTCTTCTAGCACAGGAGACTTAGAAGAGCAGGGGTTACTGAGGGCCAGAAAGTAAACACTCATTGTAGAGTCCAAAGTTCACAAACTCAAATGTCTTTAAGGGCCTGGTTATGGTGGCATGTGACACTGACCAGGTGTAAGTAATAAGGAGCAGAGTTGAACAAAGTGAACTGGAAAGCAATTATCTTTCAAGACACTAAGTTCTTTTTTTTTTTTTTTTACAACATATTTCAAGGCAGCCAGTGTAAGGTTCGGAGCTATCAATTCTCAATATTCTTCTCATTTGCTGGTGAGGAAATTGAGACGCTGTGAGAAGGGAAAGAACATCAGGACTCCAACGGCTGCCTTGTGGTTTATTTCACTTTCGTGGAAGACAGAACCTGTCTTCTAAGTTAATTGAAGCTTCTGCTTGGAGTGGGAATGATGTTATTGAAATGAAGACTTTGAAGAGTTCATTTTACATTACAGCGTCAATACAACTTTGGATGATTTGAAGACTGATGCTTTGAATGACTTTGCGTATACAAAGGAGCTGAAAATTGGCCTGAGTAGAAGATGTGATCTTCAGGAAAACAGAGAAGCAACATATTTTAATGGCCTCTCGGAAGACTGCATGCGCTGAATTTTTTATAATAATGAGTATATATGGCAAAATAGCTTGAGTAAAAACAAAAGTATGTGCTATTCGTAATAAAATGTTATAGGTTATATTGAGGAATCTCCTTATCCCATTATTTCATCACTACTGCTCTCATCCCCTGGAACACTCAAAGGAGCATATTTTAATAAAGAAAAATTGGATCCAGGATGGGCTTACATCCCTCCCAGTCCCACTCTGGGTGTACCCTTGGCCAATCACCAATGCTTCCTAGAACCTGAGCTTCCTCATCTATTATATGAGCATAGAAATAAATGTCTTCCTCCATCACAAGATTGTTAACAGTCAAGGAACAGCCAGTTGCCATGTGTAATGCAAGCAGAAGGGACTCATAAGTGCCTGCCCCTTTCTGGTCACCTTGTTTTTTCCCTTCGAAAGTTGCCAATACTTCCTCTTCTGCTATTTCCCTCATTATGTGTTCTCTAGAGGAACTGAAATTCAAGCAGCCTCTGTCAAATGGAGTTCATGAGGAGGGGGATCTGGGAAGAAGGTTGTTTCTAGGCCCCTTACCCTAACTTCACTCACCTTACAGTCACAATCTGGCCCCCGTCCAAGACAACGCCATTCATCTGGGCTATAAAAATGGCGGCCACGGCTTCATAAAGGGCTGTGCCGTCCATGTTGATGGTTGCTCCAACTGGGAGGACAAATCTGGTCACACGCTTGTCAATCCCCAGATTTTCTTCCAGGCAACGGAAGGTGACAGGCAACGTTCCAGCGCTAAGGGGAAAAGGAGAGAGGGAGAGACAGACAGACAGACACAGAGAAGGAGAGACAGAGAGACAAAGAGAGATAAAGAGAGACACATAGAGAGATAGAGACAGAGAGAAACACAGAGACAGAGGGACAGAGAGAGACAGAGAGGGACAGAGAGAGAGACAGAGAGAGACACACAGAAGGATAAAGAGAAAGACAGAGACAAAGATAGCAGAGACAAAGACAGACAGGCGGATTGGGAGGGAGGGAGGGAGGAGAGAGAGAAAGAGAGAGAGAGACAGAAAGAGAGAGAGAGAGAGAGAGTGATTATGTTTTGGAGAAGAACAAAGCACACATTAGAATAACACCACAAAGTTTTTGTTCTTTTGTTCCCATCAGGTAATGTTACATGCAATGAAGCAATATTCAGCCAAATTAAAATCCAGTGAGTTAGACACTCAAATGCAATCTCATTAAGATGCTAATAGGCAAAAAAAAGAAACACTTCCATTGCTTGACTTATGAGATTTACTCAGCGCTTCGAGTTCTCTTCATATTTGGGTCACCGCTGTCATCTTGGATTAAATACTGAAACACATCTGAATGGTCACGTGAATCAGGCTGCAACAAACCCCAACACTGTGACAGAAAAGGATCAGCCATCCATGGTAAAGTGGAAAGAAGGATTTCTGAGTGATCTACAACTTCACGATAGAAACGCCATCTCCAACAAAATGACTTTGCCATGGTTGACGCCCGGCCCCTGGGAATTTCCCTGAGCTGGGCCTGCTAATCTGGAGAATGCAGGGAAATGTGTACAGTAACCTTACCAAGTACCTCACACTGTTCAGTGAGGAAACTCACAGGGCATCAAAATCCTGGATAAGAGCCACGGCCAGCTCTAAGTCTTTACAGTGATATGGTGCAGGAAAACTCATCTGTAGCTAATCAAAGACAACTGTAAGGACTGGGATTAAACCACATGAGCCTCCCTGAAAGCCTAGCATTCCTGACATGTTCACATGTCTTCTAGCACAGGAGACCTATAAGAGCAGGGGTTACTGAGGGCCAGAATATTATTTCCTTGTGGATCGAGGTGCATAGGAAGTTGAGTACATTGGAGAAACACAAAAAACAACAAAGCACTCTCAAATAACATGGAAGTGCCCTGTGGTGCACTCGCTTTTGATTTTTTTCTATTCAAGTCTTAGCAAAACAAATTGGAAAAGTTCCATTGCAGATAGCATCTGGAGGTGTTTTTTTTTCTCTTGCACTCATAGCCTTAGTCACAGTGATCATGTTCTACCAATCAGAGCCTGGGGTTGGGGGCTTCAATCAGGCTGGACACAGATACAAAGTTCCCAGTTTTTCAGAGTGGAAGAAAAGCGAAACATGGCTAAGTGAAATGCATTTTCCAGGATCTTCTCAGAACTAAGAAGCTCGGAGCTTGAAAATTGTAGATGCCCTAAATCTGCACCATAAACTGATCTGCAAAGCCCTTGTATCCTTAGGTGAGCCCAAGTCATCCAACCAAAACAGTCTCAGTGATTCCAGCTCAGGTATCTGGGCAATACCTCCTTCTTGCCCGCAGGATGATGAAAGGCATCTTTGGGAATCTCTCCTAAGTGAAAACTTGTAAAAGTTAAGTGAAAAGCTGGGGTGCATTTGCATGTAGGCAATGCTGCCAGACTGGCTTACTGCCCCAGCCATTCTACTAAGACGTTAGTGTCTCTTTATCCTCTCATTCCTTCCCTCACTCTTTTCTGAGACTCTTTTAAAGGGTTGGCAGGACACTATGACTGTCTAAAAGCTTTATTTGTATGACTATAAGCGTACTCCTGGGATCACTGAAATACATTAATTTTTATTACTGCACTCATGTTTCTGATACATCTTCCAAAGGTCTTTAGACAATTACAGAGATTGGGAAAATGATTGGCAAGGTGTGGTTATGTCTGCTGATGCCTATTGCTGGAGCTCTAGTGGCACGATCAGTTAGTGTGTGGTACGTATACTGCGAACGTCTATCTCTGTGCTGGATCAATGCAATATTTGTGTCTTACAAATTCACATTACCCATTCAACCCTGACTGAACTTGAGAACTGCAATGCCTTCCTGTGTTGACAGGCTGACATCCTGGCATTTCTTTGAGGCCCTGGCCATAGGACCATCTTCCAAGGTTGCTAATAATAATGTCAACTGAGCTGAGAACCTTCTTTTCCAAATGACCTTGAACAGCTTGCCCTGAAGTAAAAGGGATGCAAAGAGATTTGTCCTGGGCCACACTCCTCCACCCATCCCTGAAACCAGACTCTGTACTCATTGAGAAGAGCCAATCAACACCTTGGATACGCTCAATCAATGAGGCCCATGGAGGAAGAAAAGGCACTCAGTATGATGATTGAGGCTTTGCTTTATTTCCAGTGTGACCGTATATTTTGCATTTTTTTCCATCATGGCAAGGGACCCCAGAGTTTATTCTGGGTTGCTGATATATAATTCCTGCCACATTATTTTTCTTAAAAAAAGAAACTTTACACAAGACAAAAATCATATTTTAAGTGAAGATTAAAGTCTCATGCTTTTCAAATGCTATAGAGGGGAAGACCCGTGCCTAACATTTTCAACCTATGCTAAAGAGCACAAGCATTTGTCTTAGATTTAGATACCAAGATGTATCAACCACATCTTTTAAAGGTTCATATTGTCTTAAAAATACACTGGGTCTAATCATTCAAAAACAATCATAATATTATTAAAATATATCAAAGAATCAAATCACAAAGATTCTAGAAGAAAGTAAAGTAATATTTTGCAGTTATGAGTGAAAAAAATATGTCTAAACAAAACTAAAGTGCTGAATACAATGGATTACAGACAAATTAAAAACTTCTAGTGGCACAAGTACTTTAAATGTTTAACATAAACATCAAATGGCAAATGGGACATTTTTTTACAACATGTGACACAGAAGTTAATCTTCTTATATATGAAGATAATTTTATATATGTATCTGATATTATTGACAACATTTAAAGATGGTCATAGGCCTTTGAGACAGGAACCAATCAGGAAAAGATGAATTCCCCAAAAGAAAATAATTCAAGAGACAGGGGAAAGATTAATCAATAAGAACACAAAAATATGTTTTCCCTCATCAATAATGTACAAATTCACTAGCTATATTTTTACCAATATGATTGCAATGCTCTGAAGTAATGGATATATGTCCAGAATATCTAGCCTCTGTGAGCAGATGGAGAAGGGCTTGTCTCAAACCCAAGGGGAACACAAAATAATATGCTTTCCTAAACAGTAATTTGATGACATATTTCAAAACTGTGCATATGATTTGATTAAAACATTCCACTTCTTTTTTTCAAGTATTGAGTACAGGGTCTACAGGGTATCACTACACAGATTGGACTCGTAGTGATCCTTCCTGTTTTTCAGCCTCCCAAGCACTGGAATTACAAGCATGCACCCCCACACCCAGTCTCCACTGAGCTATCTGGGCAGCCCCAAAGCATTCCACTTCTATCTTGCGAAGATCATCAGACAATTTTGCAGAGACGTATCTATGAGGATGCTGTGCTTTTCATAGACCTACTTCGTGCATTATGGGGTGGACTAGGGCAGGCTTTGTATCATAACACATATAGTGTACTATTATAGGGTTAACAAAATAACAGCAGAGATCTACTTTAGCATATATAATTTCATTACATTAAACAGTGAAAAAAATAGCAGCTCCTAAGTACACAGTAAGAACTGGGAAGATACATAAAGATTAAAAGGTTACTGATTCATTATCATTTGGTGACACAGTAACTAACTGGTGATGTCCCTTGTCTTCTTCAAAAGCCTATACACCATCTCTAAGCTTTATTGTACTGAGCAAATAACCACAGTATCATGAGAAAACAAAAATATAAGTAAATAAGATTGTTTCTGGTTTTGAAAAGCAAAGACTTATTTTTCATCTAAGCACTTTATAAATAAGAGATACTCAGCTATAGAAAGTGTATAGAGGGTCTGGGGATGTAGCTTAGTGGCTTAAGTGCCTGCCTAGCAAGTACAAGGTCCTGAGTTTGATCCCTGGTACTGAAAAAAAAAAAAAAGTGTATAGAATCAAAAAGGAAAAGGGAAACAGCAAAGTGGTTTTCACTATCTAGGGAAACAGGATGCCAAACCTAGGTTCTCAAGATTGTATGTTTTTTGAGTTTTATTTTTTTTCCTGAGAGGCATTTTATTAGTATCAACTTTTCATTGCTCTGCAAGACAGAAGTGGTGATCTGGCTTTGTAGTTGGTCACCACTGCCAGCCTGTCAGGTCACCTGAGGAAAAGCGTTTAGCCTGGGAGCAGTGGGCCATACTGTCACAAAGGGCCAGCTCACTAGTCACACATGATTGTGGGCTCAGCAAGCACATGACCTCGGAGCTGTGGGTGTTAGGGCTGTTGACTATCCTACTGCCTGTCTTGTGTTTTGTGACCCAAGGATATATGTGCAGAAATAAAACTACTGTAGGATGAATGAATAAAATGTTTTGCTTCTTTGAGCTTCTAAATTGTTGGGCATCACTTGTATATTTCTTTATTCTTTGTTTTACTTTCTCTAATTTTAGTCCATTAAAAATTATTAGCAGGAGTGTGGGAAGGCACACCTGTAATCCCAGATCTCTGAGAGGCTGAGGCAGGAGGATTTCAAATTTGAGACCAGCTAGAATAATGTAGCGAGACACTTTTAAAATAAAAACATTGGGCCAGCCCAACAGCTCAGCAGATTAAAGTACCTGCTTTGGCAGACATAGGGGCAGGGGCTTGATTCTGGCCTCCAGGCTGGCCCTGCTCCTGGGGTGCGCAGAGACAGAGACTGACACTGAGCAGGGTGCTGCTAGCCTGTAATTCCAGCACTTAGGAGGCTGAAAACAGGAGAATCACTATAAGTCTGATCTACATAATGAGACCCGTATACCCTGTACCCTGTACTAGGAACTTTTGGGTTAGCTCAGTGGTTTAAGTGCTGTATCTGCCATCCCAGTCAGGCACAGGGGACAGCAGTTTGATCCCCAGACCCAATGTTAAGGCAGCCTGAGCCAGTGGGGATAAAAAGTCCTTGTACTCTGTACTAAATACATTAAAAAATAAAAATAAATAAAATAAAATAAAACACAAAAGGAGTTGGGATGCAGCTCAGTGCACAGGCCCTGGGTTTAACCCCTAGGACTCCAAAATAATTTTCTTTGCATATATCTCAGGTCCTTGTTAGCTTCCTCATCACTGAATCTAGGTTATGAAGGAGGAACTGATTCTCTATTAAGGTCAAGTCAAATAAGCTTGATTAAAATTAAACTGGGACAGATGGCCCCATTAGAAGTTCATGCCAAGGTCAAAGACTTGGCTGACTTCTATTTGTTTAAAAAAAAAAATCTCACTTAACATTTCATGAACCCTATAAAAGCTGGTTCACCTACTTTTGGAAAACTAATTGCCAGAATCTCAATAGAGTGATATCTGATGATAATATTTTCCCAATCACGGGTGGGATGTTAATTGCACAATATCCTGTTATACCATTCTGGATTAAATAAAGAAATTAAACCTAAGCCAAGTTAATAGTTTATGAACTAAGTGAAGCATGCAACTTAATAGCATGCATTCATTTCAAAATGTAATATGAGTTGCAATACAGTCCCATACCAGCACAAATGCTCATCAGGAGGCTCAGGAGGTCCTAGAAGAAGCCAAAAATTCACCTTTTTAAAAAGATTTTAATTACACGTGAACAATGTTCGCACTGAACATGATGATAGGAAAATTCTGAGTCACAAACAGAGCAAAAATACATATAGGGTAAAAAGGTGATTCTCTGTGCTGTCTACCTGGAAGCAGTGCCCAGGGCAGTGATCCAAGCTTGGAAGATGCCAGCAAAGAAGGAAAAAGGGTTTTTCCTGGTCACTACGAAGTAAATCAAGGGGAGAAAGATGCCCCCATGAATGATGAGACCCACAATCACGGTTATCATGTACATCCCCAGTTGCCTGGCAACCACTTCTAGGTCTTTGATAGCAATGATCTTCCCACAAATGAGGCAGGCGATACCCAGGGGAGAGTACCTGAAAAACAAAAGAAAAGGAAAAACAGTATTGAAGAGATCGTTATTGGATTCGAAATTAAAATCTGAGCCTTGGTACACACTGCATGCTGAGGGAAACCCTTTCTTTTCTGTCTAAAAAGAGTGCTGCTGAGAACAGATCATGAGAATCAATAGGTATTATTTTTTACTTCAAACTAACTGCCTTAACTGAAGTCTGTTTTATGGGTCTGTGACGCTTGCCCTGACGAAAAGTCCAAAGGCCACCTTTGTTTTTCAGGTGAGTTTTGGGACAAAGGACCCACACCTTACCATCTTTTAGTTTTATTATCTTTCAGGTAACCAGCAGGTTAAACATTGAGAGACACACAGGTGGTGTCTTTGCAAATTTTGTTTGATTTCTGGGTTCTTCAGCTCCTTCCTAGAAGTTTGGGAATAACTTTTGGAGGTTTTTGGAAATTTATAGACTGGGGTATGCACACTTGCATTTTGGGAATATGCTAAAATGAGAGGTGGAAAGGGGAAGAAGGAGAAAGAGAGAGAGCAAGGTGCCAAAACAAGAAAACCACCCGAGCCAAAGAGCACATTTACAGAAGTGTAGTTTTATAACTTCTTAGCCTGGCAGTATTTTTGCACCACTTTAGCAGGCCTGTTGGCCGCCACTTGCTGGGTTTCAGTGTGGGAGAGCCCCGTATTGAGCTGCACTTAATTCTGACCACAACCCCAACATCTAGGTATCTTTATTTTTATTTGGAAAATGAAAACTATACTTTGGAAAAGCTGACTCATCATCCCCAGACCACAAAACCAGGAAGTCAGAGAACAACCACAGGTCTGTGAAACTCCTCAGGTGGGGGATTTTCCCCTGCCAACCAAATCTTTTCCCCTTAGTGAGCAATCACAGCTCTTTGTAGATAAGGAGGTAACAGTTCATCATATGACAATTTATCCCCATATAATTATTTTATATTTTTATATTGTCTTTACGGAGAGCTGAAAATTACTTTGGCTCCCATTCTTGGGAAAGC
>PVKN010033234.1:0-12087 GCA_004027915.1 Capromys pilorides
CAAAGTTCTGTCATCAGAGGTCAATTTCTTGGTCAAAGTAACCTAGGGCAGTCTTCATGAACTACAATAGCTATTTCTTCTTCCAATAAATAAGGTTTCATGGTTTAAATTAACTTATATTAAGCACACAAGGTTAAATAAGAGAAATAAGGGAATCTTCAGAAAGGCTAGCTGAGTTCTTCACAACAGTTGGGGTTCAACGACGATTGGAGACATTAATAACAAATCCTAATTCCTCACTCCGTGATGGTAGCCACATTAGGATGCCTTCCACCCCCACCCCTTTCCTCAAAGAGGTGGCAGCAGCCTAAGTGGCAGGAGAGGAAAAAGGGCACTGCAGCTTATGGTTGAGCTGCACTCATCCACGAGTGGCTTGGAGGAGAGTGGCAGCTGCATAACCAGGCACTCAGGCAAGCTGTCCCAGTGCACTGGGAAGGGGTGGGGGTGGGGGTGGAGGGCAGGGTCAAAGGGAAGCAATGCAGAAGGGCCCAGTAGTCATTAGCCAAACCATGTCCCTCCCTAGTTTGCAGAACAAAAGCAGGGAAGTGGAATGCTTCTCCTTGCCTCAAGTGTGTCGGGCTCAGCCCCATAAAGTGCCCTTTTCCTGGTGATGTACTGTGGTCTGTGGTCAAGCCATTGGCTTTGGTGTGTCAGACATTCGATCTCTTGAGGGTCTTGGATTTGGCTGAAGGCTCACTAGTGTTTGTTAGTCTATTGGGCTGTGATGACACAATACTATACACTGCATGGCTTATGGACAACATAAATGTACTACTCTCAATCTTAGAGGTCGAGCGGTATAAAACCAAATATCACCAGATCCAGTGTCTGCTTAGACGCTGCCTCTTATTCACATGTGCTATTTCCTTGCTCTGTCCTCACATGGTGAAAGGGTCAAAGATCTCTGTAGGCTGGCTTTTATCCAGGCATGAATCTCATTGATAGGGATTCTATCACACTGATAAAAATACCATCACACTGAAGATTTGAACATATGAATTTTGATATAGGGCATAACCAGTCTATAGTTATCACAGTTATGAGAAGCTGAAGTCCGTTCCTAATCATAAGAACGATTAGGTGGGTCAGATGCCAGTCTGTTCTTCCCCAGGTTGGAGGCCAGTGTAGCTGACAGTTACCTGATCACTGTGGCATCAGAACAAGGGGCAAGTTCCTATGAGAGAGAAGCTTATTCTGCAGATCGTGATGGCCTGCTGGACCATCTGTGAAATCAGTAATCATCCCTGACCCATACACTAGCCAGGTACTAGCCGGGCACTAGCTGGGCATGCCAGCTTTGGATCGTATCTACATTGAATGCCAAACTGTGGACTCTACAAAGTCCATGCCATCGAGGACTCTTCCTTTCACTGACATATCAGTCAAATGATGCAGCTAGTTTTTTGAGAGGGACTTGCTTCAGGGATTTTCTTTGCTCCTCTCTGTGGCTGACCAACTCCTTCTTGATGTTCATTCTGTAGGAAGGCTAGTATATTTGATCAGTTTCTAGCAGTAGACCTAGGAGTCACTCAGATCCTTTGAGGTACACAATGGTTTGACCTTTTTTAAAAAAAAAAAGACTCAATGTTGTAATAATAAGATATGGTAGCACATACCTGTAATCCCATCTACTTGGGAGGCTGAGGCAGGAAGGAATACAAGTTCCAATCTAGCCTGGGCTAGACCATGCGTTCAAACAACAACAAAAAAAGGACAGTATGTTTCGTTCTGCCTAGGCAGACCATAAACTCCTGGGCTCAACTGATTTTCTTCTGCCTCATCTTCCCCAGTAATTCCCTAACTCCTGATATGAATAATTCTGCTCCATAAACTCCTTCTATGATGCCTAGAACATCCAAATTTTAAGTGGAAATAAACTTTTTCTCCAGCTACCCTTTTTGATTTTGTTTTGATTTTGTTTGAAGGTTTTTGGAATGAAATCTAGGTACTTAGACATGATTAGTGCTGTACCATAAACTACATCCCCAGCCCCATTTTTTTTCTCTTTATAAATTATCTCAGGTATTTACCTATAGCTGACTAATGCAAGAAGACTTTGTATACATGTTTTGAATCCATTTGGATGTACATGATAATTTATTTCCTGTTTTTCTGAGTGTGGTGGGAGAGTGGCTCAGTTTGTAGTTGCCCCCACTTAACATCTGTGTGTAACACTTAGGGGAAATGGGGAAATGTCTCTGAATATCATGTTATCAGAAAAGTATATTATTCTGGGAAGGTAAACCTTCAAAATTAGATAATCATGTACTGATGGAGGGAATAGAAGCAAAGAAAAATGGTGGCAGGAAAGGGTGATACAGAAGCCTGCTGATACTCTCTGAGCAGAAGTGAGGAAGTAGATAATCCTAACAATGTATGACACAATGAATGTGTTGCTTGACAAACATGATGAAAGATCAGAAGCCAAAGAAAAAGTTTATTTAGAGCACAGGATTAATACTGAAACAGAACTGCATGTTGGGAAGCAGCTCTGAATCAATGGAAATAATAACACAGTAAGAATGAGAGCATTTTAACCGTGTAATCCAATGGGTATGTTGGAGCAAATAAGTCAGCCTCTTGTAGCTTGGTTTCCTTTTATATGCATAATGCTGTTTTCATTGATAGCCATGAAACATTCAGTGTCCCATTAACTCTGCTTTAAAGCAAACTGTGGACCATAAAAAGTCCATGCAGTAGAGGAGCTGAGGAGATAGCTCCATGGCACAGTGCCTGCCTGGCAAATGCAAGGTCATGAGTTCGAACCTTGGTCCCACAAAAAAAAAAAAAAAAAAAAAAAAATCCATGCAGTAGAAGACCCTTCCTTTCACTGCTTTATCAATCAAATGATACAACTAGTTTTGTGAGAACCGCAATGAATCTCCATATGGCAAACGTAACCCTGAGATGTGACTTGATGATCAGATACTGAAGCCAGGGCTTCTTTGGGACAGACCTTCGGGAATCTCCGCTGTGAAAGCTCACAGGCCCATCCTGGCACCTGAGTGCCAGCATTTGCCACATCAGAGCTCCAGGCAGTCTGTGTGGTTTTCAAGAGGGCTCTAGAGTCAAACATTCCAAGGTTAGATCTGATTAATGGAGCTTTGATTGATGAGCTGCAATGAGATCACATTCAGAGTCAAAGTCAGCTCAGGAGGAGGACCACAGACACTGGGAAAGTTTTCTACCCTCTCCACATACAAAAGGGAGCATAGAAGCAAACAAGGAATCCCAAGAAAGTGTTTCTCTTCCAGATAACACTCATCTTTGGTTGAAAATCAGTCATACATATGCATTTCTGGCCTTCAGTCTGGGTTCCTCCCCTAATTTCATAACATCTTGTTTCAAAAGGTGGAAAAAATAGAACCTCAAGACAGGTTCCTTGTCTGAGTTGTGTGCTTTCTGTAGTCTGTAATTTTCTGAGTCTATAAGTAGCACATTCCGTGATAATTTGAAGGAAAAGAAAGCAGCAAAGAAAAGTACGAAGAGGAAAATAACTGACTTCCCACTCAGATTTAATCAGAGCATCTGCGCTGTCTTCTCACTTTGGAGCCTTCTATTTTATATATTTGGATTTCCTGGGTTTGTTCAGCATGACTTTTTCTGTGTCATTTTTAATCCCTGTTCAATTCTTAAAAATGTTTCATTTGTCTTCTTACCCTAATTTAGCATCAGCCATATCTACCTATCTCCACTGTGGTTCCAGCTGTGGTAACTGTACTTCACTTTGCCTTAGTTCAGTCTCTCGACAAGGATCCATAGATGCAATAGCTCAGAAACTTATCTTGCAGAGTTCCAGGTCCTGGAAGTCCAAGATTAGGATGGCATAATGGTCAGGGTGTGCTGCCTGCTTTGGGGCTGGTGACTATGGTGGGAAGAAAGTGAGAAAGCTCAGATTTAGTTAAAGCATCTCCACCATTTTCTCATACTGTAAGCTTCTATTTGATATATAGAATTTTTATATATTTTCCCATTTAATAAGGGTACTGTATTAGTCCCCTTTCAGGCTCTATAAAGAATACCTGAGGCAGGCTAACTTTATAAAGAAAAGATGTTTATTTTGACTAAAAGTTATGGGAGATCCACAGTCTAGGGGCTCATTTGGTTGTTGACCTTCTAGCTAGCAGTTCTGAGACACACAGAGCACCAAATGGCAAGAGACAGGAAGCCTGTGTGGATGTATCTGTGCACCTTTCAGTCTTTCTCTCCTTCTTATAAAGCTGCCAGGATTCAATCATGAGACTCTACCCTAAGGATCTATGTAAACCTAATCATTTTCCCAAGGCTCCGCCCCTATACAGTAGTAGGATTACATTTAAATTCTCAATACCTCACAGTAGAGGTTAAACTTCAGGACAAAGCTTTGGGGAGCACTCAAATCATATTCAACCCACAGCAGATGCTAGTTCCATCATTGAGGGTTCTGCTGTGAGGTAACCATGCCCAGAAGTCCCTACTTCCTATGACCATGATACGGTGATTCTAGGAGGACCTACTCAGCCCACTGTAACATGCAAACCACCTTCCTGCCTCCTTTGCTTCCCATTGTCTAGCTGCTCCTTGCTGTCTTGGGTCAGTACACCCTTCACTGTCTCGAAGATACAGTTTAGAAATGGCTTAAGACTTCCTAATAGGTTTGAAGCAATATTTCAAAAAGGAGGTTTTTTGTTCTGAGTTTTCAGGTTAGCTTTTTTTAAATCTTAAAACAACAATGAAAGCTTTTTAATATGTCTGTGGGCTTTTTTCATAAAGAGAACTCTCTCTGTGTGTTGGGTACTGGGAGATGATAAAGATTCTAGCAGCAACCATGTGAATTGCTAGTCAAATCCTATAGGCCTAGTGAGGCAAATGATTTTAGATTTTGCACATTTCTCCTTTTTCAGGTAGTAGGTCTGGTTGCTTTGGGGGGTCCTGAGAGCTAGAGGTGATCCTGCCAGCTGAAGGTGGCCTCTCAGCTGTCCTGTCCTATATAGAAGCTCCTCCGCTGAGCTGATGTGCAGCCATGGTCCATGCTGGGCATCATGCACTTGCTTAGCCACGGCTGTTCTGGCCTAGTGGGGAGATGGCCAGGTTCTGAGATGCTGTCTGCTCCTGCTTGGAGCTGAGCCCTGCTTCCCTGCTGCAGGCTCTGCACTGGTAGACTGAGCTGTAGCCACATGCCTCAGAACCTTGAGTTCCCCCTCTACTGCCCCCATGCACACTCAATTGTCCAGCTTCTCCTCCTCCACAATAAGCAGTGCTGAGGAAGAACTGTTCGATTTATTTTCCTCTTCTTATTTTTATATTGAAATTAGGGTATTATTTTGAAATTATGGATTTGAATGTATTCATTGCCTTTCAGGACAAAGGAACATTACAGAAAAGATTTGTTTCAAGAGAAAGAGTAAAAGGGGAGATTTTTCAGACAGGATTGGGTCTAAGCCAAACATCAAAATCCTGTGCCTTACTTTCCCTGCCTTCCTGTCCTCACAGCCATGCCACCCAAGAAGATCTAAGAAGACATCTGTGAGGCACAAAGGTCTGAGAGAACTTTCATTTTCTCTGATAAAAAGCCTTGTCTGCCTCTTTACAGTTTAGTCATCTGCGATGCTGATGTAGGAGTGGCGTGGTGAGTAGACCAAGCTGAAGGCGACAAACCAAGGGAGGCAGCATGATAAGAGGAAGTCCCTGGGGCCCAGGGACTTGGGCCTACTGGGCCCAAGCAAGTAACCACCTAATTCTGGATATTTAATTATGTGGGAGCCAACATAAAGAGGGTTCTCTCTACCTAAAATTGTGGGGAAACTGCTCATCTGCCCATATTCTTTTCAAAATTTTGATTGCTCATTCTATCTTATGCCTAAATCATAAATGAAAAGCCCAGCCAACCATTATGATGCATTCTTAAGCACCCTCTTAGGATGACATTTGGCCAGACCTGTTGAGTGTGGAAACCTAAACTATAGAATTTTCTACAGAACACTGCATGTTGCTAGTACTATGTTTTTTGGTATCACTAGTGATATAGAGAAAATGAAAATAAATCTATTCACTCTCTTACTACAGCTGTTTCAAGCCAATTATTTAAGTTTTTACCTTAATTATGAAACATTATTCAATTAAATTACAATTGAGTACCCATAACTTTTGTTCAAGGAGCACTTTATATACAGATGCTTCTAATCGGAGCACAGAACACTTCAATAAACAGATACTTAATCCAGTAAATTGCAGTGAAATCCATGAGGCATGATATCCTCCCTGCTGAGGGAAACCTGCAGCTGTTATATTTATGTATAGCCCAAGTTTAGAAATAACGAGTTTTCACTCTGAGTATTTCGAAAGGTATGGGAAAGGTACTAGAATTATATTTGTTCTTAAAAATGCAATATAGAAAGAAAAAAAATCCTTGGACTCATCCTTGTGCCAAATTATAAATGATGGAATTATAGTACAATTGATTTAATCTCCACACAATCAGCAGAAAACACAATACAGACATTAAGAGACAATTTGCCTACAATGTAGAAGTCATTTTACACAGAAAATAGGTCACTTGCCATAGTTTTATGGAAAAAGTTTAGTTAAAGCTCAGTAACTGCTTTTTCATTCAGTACCCAATTTGCACTGGGCATCAGTCCTACATCAATATCAGAAGAGACACTGTTCCTACCATCCCTGAATTGGCAGTCCAGGGGCAGGGGCAATCGATTTAAGAAGAAGGTGCAAAGGTTGACACTGACAAGATCAAGATGGGCCTCAGGGACAGACAGGTCAGGAGGTCACATTTTATTTCAAGGGCATTGAGAAGTCACTGAAGATTAGCACAGCAGACTCTGTGCTGCTGCATTACAAAAACTGTCTCTCTAGCTACAGGATCCAGCAAGAGGGAAGAGAAGGCAAGTCTAGATGCCAGGGGCAGAGGCCAAGCAAGGAGGATAGGGCACTGGGCCAGGGCAGCGAGGACACAGAGGGAGACCACGGGTTGGGTGGGGGGAGTGAGGGAGCAGACTGGGAAGGACTTTGCCAATTATTGGACACTGGTTGGAGTGATTGCGATTTGCTGGGTCTGAGCTGGTGCCTGGGAAGCTAAATATCTTTAAGAAATATCAGCTAAGAATTTTTGAGAATTGTGGTGTTTGTTCTCTCTTTACCTTGTGATTGGTGAAAGGAAGACCAAATCCGTACATAATGTTATGGATGTCACCCAGCAAGAACATGTGGCTTATCTCTTGGGGCTCCATTCTCCTCTTTGTGTGTCCTGCCTTTCTTTCCCCTCTAGTGAATCTCTGGGTAAAGTAAAGGTAATAGAATTTATCATACAGAGAAGTCATCATTAGAGCAAGCAGTCTTTGAAAAAAGAGAAGATTTATATAATCTGAAGAGAAACCAGAGTACTGACCGAGCAGTCTCTAAAGGAAATCCCACTGACCTCTGCGGCAGCCGCAGAAAGGGACCGCGTCACTGAAAGCATGTCTTCAAGTCTAGGTTCTGGGCTAGATTCTATGTATGGTTTTTGGCTGTTAAGGTTTGTGTCTAGTTGTCCTCCCAAAGCCTCATGTAAGTCATGGGACTGTGGCGGCTCAAGGAGCAGCAAGTGGCTCAGGGGGCGTGGCTGGAGGGCTAGCGCCAGGAAACTGAGGTGGGGCTCTAGGAGCTAGACTGGAAGACCAGGGTGGGGCCAGAGAGGCAGAACCCTTAAACTGGTGGAGGGTGCTTCCCCCAGCCTGCAGCCTCTGCGAGATGTGTAGCTGGTCGTCCTGGATGCAGCAGCCTCAGCCTCTACTCCCAACTCTGTAGCGCGGGCCGCGGTGTCTGTGATTGAGGCTATGTTGGGCAGAGAGGAGATGCTTGGGAAGACAGAGGTACTGACCCTCTCTGCTGAGCTCTGAGGTCTTGCTACATAATCCTGGCTGTTTTAAACTATGAAGTCCAGGCTGACCTCAACTTCATGGCAATGCTTCTGCCTCAGTCTCTCTTGAGGGTTGGGATTACAGAAACTATTCTCAGGATTTTTCTACTCTCAAAATAGTTTGCCTTGGAGCCAGCTGAGTATGGACTGAAACCTCCAGTAACTGTGAGCTAAATAAATGTTTCCTTCCTTCATTTTGAGAAGGATTTTTTTTTCTTTTTTTTCTTTTTTGGCTGGCTCAGGCTGCCTTAAGGGCAGGTTGCGGAAGGATTATGGAACTGAGGTTTGGTCTCCTGCGCCTGTCTGCATTTGCCCAAGCAAGTACTTAAACAACTGAGCTAAGCCACAGCCCCCACCCCACCCTGCCCATTTTGAGTGTCAATTATTTGTCCCAAAATGAGAGAAGAGTAACTGAGACACTGACACAGCATTATTATTCCTATATTTGAGTAGAGAAACTGAGATTGAAAGAGTTTCTGCTATGTCTGAGGTCGGATGCTCAGTAGCTCACAGCGTCAAAATTCAAGTTTCTCTGGTCCTGAAGCACAAGCTCTGCCTCCTCCTATTGCCTGGTATCTGCTGTAGCCAGGTTTCATAGGAAAAGATTTAATATGGGACACACAATTATGGGATTATTTTATAATATTCACCCAATGAGTCAAGTGCAAAAGAGTAGGGGACATCCACTAGAGACCTAAAGAATCCAGCAAAAGGCCTGGATCCCATGGCAGTGTCCTCCGTGAGTCCATCTGGAGACCTAGAGCCCACAACAATGTCTCACGCAAGTCTGTACTGAGGATCTGCTCTGCGAAGGCCCAGAGCAGATGGATAGTGGCTAGGAAGTCTTTGCAAGTGAGATGAAAGATCTGTGTCAGCAGGTTGAGGGATCTGCACTAGAGCCCGGAAACAGTATTCAAAGTAAGGACCAGAGCTCCCAAAAGAGAGCCACAGCCATACTCAGCAACAGCCAGGAGCAGAGCTCCTCCAACAATGAGAACAGCCAAGTTCATACCAGGAAAGCCAACAGAACAAGATTCCCCAGGGAATTAACAGCTCACTTCTCCTCCAGTTTTCTTCTGTTGGCAGCAGCCCTTGGGGGGCCTTCCACACCCAGTGCCATGCTGATTGAGTTCAGCTGCAAGTTACAAGTTGACCATTAGTTAATCTACCACAGCACCACTCTGAGCAACAACCATAGAATCAGTGTGAATAAGGCCAAATTCATTTCTTATTCTCTTAAACCTCAATATTGCATATAGCAGCCATGTTTAAATGAACCCCCATCTTTAGCCTATATTTTGTGATTTCTTCATATTGATGGGAACATTAATTAGCACATTGGCTAAAATTTAGTATCTTGGTCAATACTTGGCTGGCACAGTAGATATAACCTTTCACCCGCCCACTAAAGAAATTATGAGGGTTTTTTCCACTGTCAGAGACAAATGAAATCCAGCTGCTGATGACTTCAGTTCCAGGTCAGATGTTTTCATGTTAAATTTCCTGCCCAATCTACTTTTTCCCTAAGCAATTTTGTTTTTTTAAGCTGCAAGCTAATGATCTTGAAATCACTTTAGTAGACCACCACAGCTTTTTAAAATATTAGAATAGAATAGAAATAGAATAGAATAGAGCAGAGCAGAAAAAATCAGAACATATCCAACTTAGTAAGGAGGGTTATTTTGAGAAACAATCTCTTCAGTTGTGATTGTGCATGATGATAAAACCATGTATGTCTTGCAGTGATCTTAGGGATCAAGAGTCGGAAGCTCCACTTTGGCGGGCTCTGTCAGCCTTCCACGTGGCTCCTGCAAGGAAGCTTGTTCAGCCATGGTGGAAAGGTAGCTTGCAAACCAAGATACTGAAAGGAAAGATGTGAATGGTAAAATCTTCAGGCCTGAAAGTAACAGCTCACCATAAAGGGTAGCACCTTTGTCAAAAAGCCATCCAGGGCCTGTGTCCCCCAAGAGGCCCTACCATGCACAGCAAATTATTTTATTGTACCAACTTTACTGTTTCTGCACATTTCAAGGTAGATTTGAATTTGGAGTTCTGCATGCTGGGCACTCAGCACCTGCTCCCTAGAATCTGCACAGCCAAAATGCTGCTGCAACATCCAGCAGAGAGAGAGAGAGAGAGAGAGAGAGAGAGAGAGAGAGAGAGAGAGAATTTATATTTGGTATTTTTTTGTGGAAATTTTTTAACGTATGAAGATAGCCAGGATGGTTTCAGGAAGCCCCAAGTACCATCACCCCCAGGTCAAGGCCAATCTGGCTTGATAACAGAACTCCCCAGCTACCCCACTGCCCAGAGAACACATCATTTCATCCACAGATACTTCAGTATCTGCTCAGAGGGGCAGCATTTGAGCCCTTTCCCCTGCTGAGGACCTCCAAATCTCACCCTCAAATGCCACAGCTGCAGATAACTACATTCCCTGAGATGGGAAGCTTTGTCTGAACAAAACAATAACAGTCAGACCCAAGAAAAAATAGGTCAGATGGTTTATGTGTCCTCTTTTGAAAGACCCTAAAAATGAAGCCTCATTAGATATCCCAATATATCTTCCATGAGAAAAAAGGAGCAAAGGAACAGAATGATTTTATAAAATAATTAGGACAGAGTTTAGACATATATATGTACATTAAGAGCTCAGTCACCATGGCTGATCCCAGATGCCACCAGTCTAACATTGCTCATTTTACAGAAGATGTAACTGAGACCAGAAAGATGAGGTGACTGGGACGAAGGACCATGAAGGATGCCAGCCAGGGGAGGCCACTCTGCTGACCCTTAGTGGGCAGAACTTAAATAGCACATAGATACTTTTCTCCTTCAGCATTAGAGAGCCTGGTCCTGCGGGGTGAGCTGCTGAGGAGGAGGACAGCTGGTGGGTCACCTCAGGGATAACTGTGACTATGGCCTGGATTCTAAAAGGCATTCAAGAACTTCACTTTTACTGAGTCAGATTCCTGCACCTTTCGCTCCCTGCTGATCGATTCTGTTTTAAAAGAAAGAACATATCCAAAACCTTTCCAGACTTTTCCTAGAAAACTGATTCCATTCTACTTCTGTGGTTCTGCCCAGTCTCGGGGTCAAGTGCAAACTCCCGATCCAACCCTTCCATGCGGTGGCTCCAAGCCATGCAGATCCCCACAAGGCCTCCATTTGCCGGCGAGATTTCTCTCCATCCCAGATGGCCAGCATGTTCCCCACTGTGCCCTGTGGTGATGTTCTCCCTCATGCAATAGCCTCCCTCCTCTGGCTCCATGTCTTCTCCGCATTTATTGGCTTCCCTCTGCTCAGAGCTCTGGAAACTCCTGTTGGTGTTCCTAGTCACCTGGGCCTCTATTTCTGCCCTCACCCATGTGCCTGAGTGTAACCAAGCTGCTTTGTTCCCACTGGTGCTCTTCAGTATTGCCTTTTTGCTCTCACCTTGACCTGTCGAGTCACTTCGCCTGGGCCCTATGCTCCTTGAGGTTAATATCAAGCCTTCTCTGTGGCATAGCCACATGGTGAGTCAAACAGAGGGAACTCTCTGGTCAAGGCAGCAGGGCAGTTCAATGCTCAGCCACCATGTGGCTATGGTAGATTGGCCTCCTGCACCTAATTCTCTGCCTGTATCATGGAAAATAATGTGTGCCTAGTGGGATAAATTATGAAGTGTCAGCTTACCCAGAAGACATCTAAAATCTGCAGTTCTACCTGAGGAAGGAACTGGAAAGAGTTGCACCACGTCGCAGAGGAGGCAGCAGCGTGTGTTTAATTCTGTCATTGTTCTTTCTCCAAAGCAACTCTGGGATAAAATTATGCCGTCAGCCAAGTCAATATCTGTTTAAGGTGCCTGCTTTTGGTACTGAAGGGTCTGACAGATATTACTGTGGAGCAGAGTGCATGAGGAAGACACACTAATCCAAAGTGATCTGTGGCAGCTGCTGCAATAGACAGACCTGAACTCCAAGTTGTTTAACCTAATATGAGCCTGCTGTAGCTGTTGGATATGAATCAAGAGACTGGCTTCTTGTGACTCTGAGCCTGGAAAAAGTGGCTCCAAGGCCACCACTGCCTGAGAAAGGAATTAGGATCAGCAGCAGCACCTCTGTGCTCCCAACAGCTAGGGGCAGGGTGGGCTAAGAAACAAAGGAAACACGTACACACAGGGGCCACTAATAGCCACACCATAGGTGTCACACAAC
>PVKN010033235.1:0-12085 GCA_004027915.1 Capromys pilorides
AATTATTTTTTCCTGCATCCTAATTGTTTTTTAACTTTTTAATAAGAATTAACAATGATAGTTTCAAAACACATTAGTAGTGCATTAATAATAATTGATACATTTAATATTGTTGTCCTCATAGTAGTTATACAGAGCACAGGGTGTAGATATGATAAATTTTCTAATCTATATTAGTAGGGGAGAAAAAAAACCAACAAAATATTTTATCTTCTCTTTGTACAAAGAGGGAGTAGTTGTATACATAGTCCAATGTTCCATAATTGTAGTGGGATACCATGAAACTGGCAATGTTGGAGGCTGTTGGTATAATCCTCTAACAGTTCATCAGACTAATCTAGCTCTGCATTCTATGCCTTGTAATTAAGCTTTTCTGCTGGGTGATCAAGGGTAAGTTAAGGCCAGACCTGTATAACAGATCATTCATCTTTTGTATCTTTCAGGATCAAATTCTCTCAGGATAAACTTTGGAACCATGTACAGTGCTTTGTAGAGCTGTTGCCAGTGTCAGCCATTGGGACGAGTCACGGCCTTTCCTCGACCAATTTGCTCTCTGTGAAAGCCTGAGAAAATGTCCTCTTTCTAGGTGACTCTCCTTATGCACACTATTCTTTGTTTATCCTTTTCCTCTGAAGTCCCTTAATCTCCTTGAACAGAAAATGCGGGAAACCTCTGAGTTATAGGATGTTACAGCACAGGTTCTCTTATGTCCTGAGTCCTCACTGACCTTGAAGGGCTAGGGCCAAAATGTTGGCTATCCTCATAGTCCTTCTTTTTCTCCAATTTTTGGTCTGTTAACTTACATTCTCAACTCTCCAGCAGAGAAGCTTCATGACACTATTACTCTATAGCATAGGTAATTAAGCTTAACATCACTGTCTTTCGAGTATCAAATATCTTAGACTTACCTTGCAATTGGTATTTTCTGTCAATTATTGATATTCTAATAAATCTCTTTAGAATTTGATAAAAGCATTTACACATTTTTACACAGACATTTATAAATCCAAGGATGTACAAAATTGTAGCCTGTCAAGCATGTGGCAGTTTGCTTACTCTCTTACTCTCAATATCCTTTTTCGTTAACCAACCATTCACTTGAAAGAGACTATAGCAGTGACTGAGTTTACATAGGCAGCAGTACACATCTAAAAGACCAGAGCAACACGCATTCCAAGCATAGTTCCAGTGTTGCACACTGCTATTATCAATGAGAAAAACCTTTTGAAGTTTTCTAAGACCAATGTTGAATTCATCCTGTGTACATAAGTGTATGGTTTTACTCCTGCTATGTTTCCTCTCTTTTCTGCTTCCAGTCACTTCGTTGTTTAATCCACAAGACTTTGATTTCCATTCAGCGGTGTTATGACTTTCCATTTTTATTTCTTCTTTAGATTTCTTACTCTAGGGAGACTATATGATATTTACACATGTAAGTCTAGTTTATTTCACTTATGAGTATATATTCAATATACATCCATTCATATATGAAGTCTTCCAGTTTATCATTCTTTATAGCTGAGTAATATTCCATTGTATAAAAATACCACATCTTTTTCAACTATTCTTCAAAGAATGGAAATTTTGATTGTTTCCAGGATTTGGCTAGTACAAATTGGGCTGCTATAAACATAGGTGCACAGATATCACTATGGTATGATGTTTTCAGTTCTTCTGGGAAAATTTCCGGTAGGGGAAAACTTGATTTAATGGGATTTACAGTTCCAGGTTTTAAGCAGCCTCCACAATGCTTTCCATAATGGTTGCACCAATCTGCATTCCCACCAGCAGTGGAGAAGGGTTCCTTTTTCCCCACAGCCTCTACAACATTTGTTGTTGGTTGATTTCTTTATGATAGCCATTCTTTCTGGAGTAAGATGGTATCTAAGTGTTGTTTTAATTTGTATTTCACGGATGGCTAGTGATGTGGAGCATTTCTACATGTACTTATAGACTTTCTGAATTTCTTTCTCTGAGAAGTTTCTGTTCATCTCGGATGCCCATTTCTGGATTGGGTCTAAAACCCTAATGGTTTTTAGTTCTTTATAAATTCTAGATAGAAGACCTTTGCCTGAATGATTATCAGTTAAAATATTTTCAAAATTTGTGGATTGTCTTTTCACTCTGTTGGTAATTTCTTTTGACATGCAAAAACTTCTTAGCTGAAGGAGGTCTCATTTATTGAAGCTTTCAAGGGTTGAACGTGCATTTTGATTTTTCTCCATGAACTTTTTGCCTACCCTGATGTCTTCAAGATTTTCTCCCACTTACTCTTCCAGGAGGTTTAATATTTTTCTTTTAATATTTAGATCTTTAATCCATTTAGACTTTAGTTTAGTGCATAGTGATAGACTTGGGTCAAGGTTTAGTTTTCAACACATAGAGAGCCAGTTTTTCCAGCACCATTTGTTAAAGAGGCTATCTTTCTTCCAGTAAGCGTGTTTGGCCACTTTGTTGAAGATAAGTTGGCTGAGTGTGTTTGTTTTTGCTTGTGCATCGTCTAGTCTATTCCATTGATCCTCTGGTCTATTTTTTTGCCAGTGCCATGCTGATTTTATTACTGTAGCTTTATAGTATAACTTTAGGTCAGGAATTGTAATGCCTCCTGTCTTACCTTAGTTGCCCAGACTTGTCTTTGCAATTCTGGGTCTTTTTTGGTTCCAAATAAATTTGGGAATGATTTGTCCAGATCTGTGAGATATGTTGATGGTATTTTGATAGGAATTGCATTAAATCTGTGTAACAATTTAGGGAGTATGGCCATCTTCACAATGTTGGTTCTTCCTATCCAGAATCAGGGAATATCATTCCGTTTTCTGAGATCTTCTAGGATCTCTTTTTTCAGAGTACTGTAGTTTTCATTGAAAAGTTCTTTTATTTCCTTAGTTAGGCTAAATCCTAGGTGTTTCATTTTTTTTTGGTGCTATCATAGAAGGTACTGTTTAGACTGTTTCCAAACAGGATTGCTACCACTGCTGTTTTTTTTTTTTTTTTTTGAGGTGCTGGAGTATGTAGTATTGTCTTCCATCCTTTCACTTTTAGCCTATGAGTTTCTTTATGAGTTAAGTGTGTTTCTTGTATACAGCATGTTGTTGGGTTTTGTTTCCTTATCCATTCAGCCCGTCCACTTCTTTTAATTGGAGAATGGAGTCCATTTGCATTGATGGTTATAATTGAAATGTACTGTCTTATTATTGACATGGCTTTTACTTACTACTGTTTACCACTTTTTCTCCTATGTTTAATTGGTTGTCCCATTTGTGGGATCTTTCTGTTTGAATTTGTTCAGTTCTGATCATTTTAGTCCTTCTCTAAAGTATTTTTTAGTATACTGTGTAGTGGTGACTTTGACCTCATGAAATTCTTTAGTTGTTCCTTGTTGTGGAAGTATTTCACTTCTCCCGCGTACTTGAAAGAGAGTTTTGCCGAGTACAGCAGTCTGGGCTGAAATTTGTTTTCCTTGAGGACTTGAAGCACTCTGCTCCATGCTCTTCTTGATTTCATGGTTTGTGAAGAGAAGTCTGCCATTATTCTGATGGGTTTTCCTTTAAATGTGATCTGTTTCTTTTCTCTAGCAGCTTTTAGTATGTTATTCTTCTGCTGGATTTCTGGGATCTTGATTATTATATGTCTTGATGTATTTTTGGTAGGGTTGATGCTATTTGGCATTCTGTATGCTTCAGTTACCTGAATATCTGGTTGTTTTCTCACATTTTGGAAGTTTTCTGCTATTACTTCTGCCCATATTCTTTTTATATAATTTGTATTGACTCCTTCTTTCTCATTGATTCCTATTAATCTCACGTTGTTCATTCTTGCATCATCTTGCAGATGTTGAATTATTTTTTCCTGCATCCTGGTTGTTTTTAAGAGATCTTTTCTTGCCTTTTCACTAGCTGCAAGTGTGTCTTCAAGATCTGAGATTCTATCTCCACTTTCATTCATATGGTTTTGCCAGCTTGTGATTGAGATTTTATTTTCTTGTATATCTCTTTATTTCTTGTATATCTATTTATTTCTTATATTGCTCATTCATGGAATCCATCATGTTTCTATTTTCCTCTAATATTTTATGAATGTCTTCTTTAATATTACTTAAGTCTTTCATTATATTTATCCTTTCTGTTTTTAGTTCAGAGATTATTTCTGCTCTGCTGTCCTCTTTACCTTTCTTTATTTGTTCCCCTACTTTAGATGCTATTAATTTAGACATGTCTTCTTTTTCTTCAGGGATTATTTCTGTTCTGCTTTGCTCTATATGTTTCTGCAATTGTTTTTCCACTTCAGATTCTATTAATTCATGAATTTCTTTTTTTATTTCAGATGTTATCACTGATATGAGTTGCTGTACATGTTTCTGTAGTTGTCGGTCTACCTCAAATTCAGAGTTTTTGGCTGCATGATTCCCATTTTCTTCTATGATATCATCTCCTGTGTTTGATTTGGGTCGGCTTAGGCCCTGTGACTGCATCTTTCTCCTTGTCATTATCATTTTTTATGGCAGTGATCTCTGTACTTTTGGTGAAATTATACTGTTAGCATATGGGAGTTTGTTCTGGATCCACCAAGCTTGTTCCCCACCAGTGGTACCTGGCTGCGAGTTGCAGCTCGGGCCACTGGCTGCTGTGAGGCCCTGTGAGTCTGGACTGTGGGTGGAGTCAGAGCTCTGGAGTTGAGTCTGAAGATGGACACAGGCTGAGGGTCCTTACCAGGCTGGCACAGGGAGGCCAGATGGGTTGGTGCATGAGTTTGGGACTGGAGCCCAGGCAGGAAGAACTGGCAGATCAAGACAGGCTGAGGATCCCTACCCGGCAGGCGCATGGGTCAGCCTGGACAGCAAATGGGTTCAGAACCAGCAGGCACGCAGGACAGACCAGATGGCGGATGAGTTCGGGACTGGAGTCCTGGCGGGAAGAGCAGGGAGATGAAGGCAGGATCCGAGGATCCTTACCTGGCAGGTGCGCGGGTCAGACTGGACAGACCCTAATTATTTTTACGAGATCTTTTCTTAACTTTTCCATAGCTGCAATGGTGTTTTCAAGGTCTGAAAGTCTATTTTCATTTTCAAATGATTTTGCCAGCTTGTGATTGAGGTTTTAATTTTATATGTAGCAGTTTGAATCTACTTCATGCATTCTATTTCTTTTCTATATTGCTCATTCAAGGATTCCATCATTTTTCTATTCTCTATTTTTATCAGTGTCTTCTTTAGAAGCACTTAGTTCTTCCATTGTACTTACATTACAGTTGTCATATCTTTTTTACTTCAGAAATTATTTCTGATCTGGTTTTCCCTCTACATTTCTGCAATTGTTTCTTTGCTTCAAATACTATTATTTCAGAGATTTCAGGTGTATGATTTCCAATTTCTTCTTTGCTATTGTCTCCTGCATTTATACTGTGTGGGTTCGGGCCTGACACTATATTTTGCTCCTTCTCTTTATCATTAGAGTTCTTACTTTAGCTCTACATCAAGATCTACCAAGTTCAAACTCATCCAGGTGGGTTTTTCTTGAGTCTAGGTGCTGTGCTCCACTTTTTCCTGCTGCAGCCCTTGGAAATGAATCTGCTGTGGCACTCTGGCAAGATGTTCTGCTCCTGGATCAGCTGGATGGATCTTGCCTCTACTCTCACTGCAGGGAGTTCTACCATAGGATACCACACAGGGCCTGTCTGATGGATGAAGTTCCACTCACATGTGGGGACTAGGTGCTGGGTCTAATGGATTTCCAGTGGCCCCAGTGGTCCTACTCACACACTGGACCTGAGCTCTGGATCAAATGAGTTTCCAGTGGGCCCTGAGGAAGTCTCAGTAGCACTAGGCCTGGGCTTTGGCTGGAATGAATTTTCCAGTGAATAATTTTTAATGTGACTTGTGACATGTTATTTCTATTATGCTACATCCTTCTCAGTCTTTATGATTTTTAAAACTTTTATTGTTTCTTTTCTAATAATCATATTTGAATAGAATTTTTCCTCTTAAGGTCAAATAATGCTGCTGCTTAAAAATATATATTTTCCAAAGGAGTTCTTGATGACATAAATGCAATACTACTAACTTTTAAAAAACATTTTGATTTTTTAAAAAAAATGTGTTTCATAGTTCTGCAGGGTCTCACTGCACAGCTCACACTCATAGTGATCCTTCTGTTTTCAGCCTCCCAAGAGCTGGAATTACAGGTGTATATTACCATGTCAAATCTCATTCGCTGTCTCAACATGCCTGAGGGTGGGGCCAGCATGACATATCAGGGTTCCAACCCTGGGCCCTGTGTCTGTCTAAGCAGGTGCTTTAATCCATTGAGCTAAGTGGCTTGCAAAAGAAGTTTTGGTCATTGGTCTTGCATTTAGAAACTTTGCTAAATGCTCTCATTTGTTGCAATATTGGTGGTTCTTTGGAGAAAATTCCAAAAAATGACACTATTTCAAATTTTTCTCCAACAGAGATTAATAGTTTTCCTCTAACGCACATGGCCATGCTTCCTATTCTTAGGTATGTACCTGAGATAAGGTGGTTCATATCTAGATGTCTCCCAAGACCTTCATATACTCAGGCATTGCTTTTTTCCCCATCTTTTATTTATGTGTTACACATCTCACTAACAGTTTGGACTCTTAGTGATCTTCCTGTCTCAGCCTCTCCAGCACTGGGATTTTAGGTGTGTGCACCCCGCCCCTCCCAGTTTCAATAGCCAGCATGGTGCACTTGGGATCCAGAGCCTGCATGGCATGCACTACAGGAGATAAAACCAGGTCATTGGGATTGCCAGACAGGTGCTTTGACCGCTGAGCTATCTCCCCAGCCCCCAGGCTTTTGAAAGAGGGTTGAATCACAATGTTACTATAGCTACATGTGATGTTGGGATGTTGCGTGTGGTCAGAAAGGTGAATTACTGGCCACTATCTGTTAAGGTGCATCTCTCTCCTCAGGTTACTGCCTTTCCTCTCTGCTTCTTTGTTGCTATGATATGGGTGGCTTTCTGCTGCTCAGGCTCTTCCACTACGCATTTCTACTTTGGAGCTGGGCAACAGAATACTAAAAGTATGAGTCAAATAAATCTCTCTCCATTTATGTGGTATCTCATCAGTGTGAATGTGACTAGGACAAATTTTGGTGTCAGAAAATTAGTGCCACTGGTGTGAATATACCTGATCACATCCCTCAGAAGTGTTTGAAACTGGTTGGTGGAAGGAGTTTAAAAAATTTGGAAATGTTTAACAAAGAATCCCTGGAATAGTGTAAGTTGAGCTTAATGGGAGATTCTGGTCAGAGCTCAGAAGACCAAAGTGCAGGAAATAATAGCAAAGAAGAAACTGGAAAAGTGGAAGACAGTTAAAAAACAGTCTCATGGATTTTCAATTAATAACAAAGACTCCACTAACAGTTGGACTCCAGATCATGTGTGTTATTCTCTGGAAGAAAATTGTCTACATTTTTTTTTTATATTCTGAGAGTTCACAGAATCCTAAAATTAAGGACAATGGAGTAATTTGTTGGATAGGGTAAACTTCAAGAGAGCTTACATTATTCAGGCTGTGGAATGGCTATTGTTGGCAGCTTCTAGCTAGGTTGTGATCAAAATAAGTTTTCAGTTTTTCCAGAAAGAATGGGCTTTTAAAGTTGGAGTAAAAGGAGTGTAAACCCTTCAAAAATTAACATTAAAAAGAAGTAGCTTATATCAGGTAATAGGAAGAAGGGTATATTAAGGACATCCTGAGAATCAGCAAGATCCCATCCTTTACTGTACAAAACTGAGACTTAGCTTTGAGAATACAGCCCCATGAAACCTGATTCATTCAGGGCCAAATAGAAAATGGTTTTCTAGGTCTTAGTGATGATTCACATATACAGAAGCCTCAGCAACAATGACCTGTGGGATTTAGATCCTCCTTAAACTGATGGGATACATCTGCATCATTCATGTGAATGCTGACTTTACATGGGTGCAAGACACACAATTTGTGAATTCAAGTAGGCTTCCAGCTAGGTTTCAGAAGATAGACTGGGAGGCCAGGCTATGTGACCTTGCTGTGGCTTGCATTAGGATGTACTTCCAAGCCTTCAGGCAGTCACAGGTGGAGTTTTTTCAGTGGTGGCTGGATCTAAAATGTATTACACTGGGATAACTTCATGGTGCAATGCTAAGGTCAAGGGCTGTAGGATTAAGGATATGTCACCTGTTCTAAGTAGCCCAGATATCATATAAGGAATAGAAAGAGCTGTATCTGGCCCTTGTTGCTTTGCTACCTTCAGCCCACCATGAACTGTTTCTCCTCTGTGATACTTTCCTACTCTGCCATGCTTCCTTATAGCCAACCAATTATGTGCTCTAAAAAGTGTGAGACAAATAAACCTTTCCTCCCCTAATTTGTGTGTGTTGGGTATTTTCTCTTAGCAGTGAGAAAAGAAGCTAAGACAGCTCCAAAGAGAGTAGTGCATGAATTTCTGGGGTCAAGTCCAACATGCTGTGGTGTCCTTATGAAGCTGGGGAAGCCAGAAATGTGGAATATTTGAGGAAATCCATAAGTAATGAGCAAAGTCACCCCAAGAGAAAAGCCATGAGGGCTACAATCAGAAAATTACATAGAAGCAGGGCAATCCAAGCCTTTTTAAGTTCACAACACACTACAGCTTTTTTTTGGAGCTGAACAAGAAGCTATAGGATTTAATGTTTTCCCTGCAGGGTTTTGATCTTGCTTTAATTTTACTCCTTTATGTCTTCCTTTTCCTATCTTTTGAATGGGAACTTTTATTCTGTGTTATTGTACGACAGCAATGCTTAATTTTTTTCTGATTTTTTCCAGGCCCTTAGAGCTAGAAAGTTTACTTTGACTCTCAGAGGAGACTTTGATCTTGGATGCTTTAGCAGTGCTGGAACTGTTAGGACTTTGGTGACTATTTGAGATGGACTATATGCATTTTGCATAAAGCGATGTGTATGAGTCATGTTGGGAGCAGTATGTAATGGTTATATCCAGATGTTTCCCAGGATTCTTATGTGTTGGTAGGCAGGGTTTTTGCAAGAGAATTGTATTATGAGGGCAGTATAGATAAATATTATGTTAAGAAGTGCCTGATTGAAAGAAATAAGGCATATAGCACTTCCTAGGTTCCTGCCTTCATGTTCTACTTCCTTGTTGCCATGTTAGAAGAAGATTTCCTCTGTCCAGCCCTTCCACCATGCTTTTCTGCCTTGGACTCTCCTAACTATGGACTCAAAACATGAGCCAAGGTAACTTCATGTTATAGTTTGGGATTTTGCAAGAGTAACAATATAGTACAGGACATATGTATTATAAGATTATTTTATAATGAATCATCCAAAAGTTATATATAAAGAGTGTGGAAAATCTGTCTACATACTAAAGATCAAAGAATACAACTGAGAACCTGGGTCCTAATACCTTGCATGAGTCAGGCTGAAGACCTAGATCCCATAACAATGCCTCTCAGAAGTTCTACTGGAGGCTAAGAGACTACAACAATGTCTCATGCAGGCCCACATCACAGATTTGTGCTGGGAAGGCCCAAGTCAGTGGTAGAAGCTAGAAAGTTTGTGCCAGTGGGATGAAGGATCTGTGCTAGCAGGCTGGGGAATCTGAACTGGGTCCAGGAAGCAGCACTGAAGGTAAGAACCAGAGTTCTCTGGAAAAGTACTACAACCATCCTCAGCAACAGTGGGGTCTGAAGCTCTGTCAGTGATGAGGAATGCTGTTATCATCAGGAAAGCCAATGTGACAAGCTTCTCCAAAAGTCTGAGTAGGGCACCATCTTCCCCTACAGAGTCAGGATGTGATAGCCAAGGTGAGGACAAGAGCCCTCCCAAAGTAAATTGCAGGCAACCTCAATGACAGTTAGGTCCCTAGTTCCTCCTCTGATGAGAACAACCAAGTTCATCAGGCAAACCAGCATGACAAGGTTCTCTAGAAGAATGGCCCATGAGAACCAGAAGCTGCCCAACAACTTCTCCAAACAGCTTCCCTGTCAATCTCCCAATAGCTTCTCTAGTTCTGCCTTTTGTGCTGCTGGCAACAATCATCAGGTAGGTCTCCCATACCTAGCACCATCCTAGTTCAGTTTGGCTTGGTATAACCAGTTATCCACCAGTTGGCAATCCACTATACTTCTCATTTATGTTTCTATTGTCATGCATTGTATTTCAGTGACAAGAAATTAAGAACTTTTTTCTGTCTTTTTATCATGTGTAGGTTTACTATTTTGCCAGAGTTGGCTGTGAGCTTCTAGGCGCAAGTGATCCTCCTTCATCAGCTTCCTGAGTGGCAGGGACTATAATTGTGTACCAGAGGCTCTAGCATATGATTAAGTTTTTTGTTGTTGTTGTTGTTTGTTTGTTTGTTTGTTTTTTTGTATTTAGGACAAGGTCTACAGGGTCTTACTGTGTAGATTGCACTCCTAGTGATCCACCTGTGTTCAGCCTCCCAAGAGCTGGGTTTATGGGTACACGCCACCACACCCAGTCTCAGTCATCATCTCAGTGGGCCCCAGCAGTGGGGCTGGCACAGCACACTGGGGATCTTGATTAAGTTTTAATCATTGGGATTTAACTAAAAGGGATATGATGCAAGATAAAGCAAACATACATAAATGGAAAATATAGGGCTACTTACCTTTTTCTTCTCTCATGGGATCTTAGAGTTGCTTTTCTTGAGGCTGGGAAAATATACTCAATACCTACAAGTTAAAGGAGGGGAAAGCTTAACTTATCTCACAGTTTGTAGGTTTCTGAATCTGTAGTAAGGAAATTTTAAGGCAGAGCCATATGGCAGAGGGGCATTGTAGAGGAGAAACAGGCCATGGCAGAACAATCAGGAGTCAGGAAGCAGCATCAGCAGTAGCATCATCATCATCATCATCATCATCAGCAGCAGCAGCAGCAGCAGCACCACCACCACCACCACCATCACCACCACCACCACCACCACCACCATTACCACCACCACCACTACCAGCAGCAGCAGGAGCAGCAGCAAGCCTGCCTTTCTCTTTTAGCTCATCCAGACTGAGTGATGCAATTTTGAGTAATGCAATCCACACCCAGGGTGGGGCTTTTGTCTGCAGTAAATCCATTCAGTCATACCCCAAACCATGTTAGTTCCAATCAGTGAACTAATTTAGCACCATAATCCTAAATACAGTGCCATAATCCTAGATGCATCCAACTTGGACAAACGTCATCTATAGGCATGCAAGGCTTTGGGAGGAATTGTAGATATATACCATGATATCTAAAATGCAGAAGTCATGGTTTATTAGAAGCATTTGTTTTAAACCAGAACATCAAAACTACGTATTAAAGATGGCAGAACAAGATAGAAATATCCTGAGCCCCTGATGATTGTCAAGTGTGTATTAGTCGGACTCACTGAGATTTATGAAAAAAAATACCAAAATGATCTTTGTTGCATTTATAGCTTTTGGAATGGAAATGTTTCTTTTATGCCATTGAGTTTTGGGAGTGTTTTACTTTCTTTTCATTTTACAGGTGCTTGCAGCAAAGAGTTTGCTTGAATCTCAGAGGAGACTTTGGATTGGACGGTTCAGCAGTGCTGAAACTGTTAGGACTTTGGCAGCTCTTAGAGATATGTCAAATGCCTTTTTTTTTTTCCAGTACTGGGGATTGAACTCAGGACCTTGCACTTTGCCAGGCAAGTACTTATTCTACTGGGCTATCTCCCTGGTCCCCTGAAATGCCTCTTGAATAAGTGGACATGCATGAGTTTTTGATTGAACAGGCCCTCAAAGCCTCATGTGGTCATACATGGTACTTTTTCAGATGTGGATGAATATAGAATATGTGAGGCTGAAATAGATTCATGATGCAATATAAAGATAGAGGGCACTAGGATTAAGGATGTGAGTGCTGTCCATCTTAAGTAGCCTAAGTGAGATATAATGAATAGAAAGAGCGGTTGTTGCCTCTTGTTTTATTATCTTCTTATACTATGAATTGTTTCTCCTCTGTGATGCTTGTCTGCCTGACCATCCTGCCTTGGAATTAGCAAATTATAGACAGAAACTTCTACAAACTGTAAGACCAATAAACCTTTCATCCCTTAACTTTTG
>PVKN010033236.1:0-12089 GCA_004027915.1 Capromys pilorides
AAAAAAAAAAATTCTTTGAGGGCCACGGAGATATAGCTGTGGCATAAGTGCCTGCCTGGCAAGTGTAAGGTCCTGAGTTTGATTCCGATGCCTGATACTGAAAAAAGAAAAAAAAGGACTAAAAATATTCTTTGGCCTTTGATTATTACATGTGCAAGAAGGCTCCTACTACTGGTGTATTCACTCCTTTCTCATGTACCAAAGTTTAAACTCAAAGAACCAAATAACCCCGCAAAGTGGAGCTGGAGGTCATGAACATAGACTAGCAAGTTGGGGAATGAAGGAACCTTCCAAGAAAAACAAAACTATCTTTGATCTCCACACAAGGGGTCCTCACAGGGTTTGCCTATGAGGATTTCAGAATCAGTGTGCACCAGTAACCAGTGTGCCTCATATTTTTCCCATTTCTGAAATAAAATGTGGTTCTCATGTCTCCATTCTACACCATGATGGAAGGGGCTCAAAGGGTAGGTAACTTGACATGTCACTGGTCTGTAGTTAAAGGAACAAACACAGACTATTTGTAAACAACAAAATCCTGTGAGTACTGGTACTGTGACCAGGGGTGTTTTCCTGGAAGAAGCAAGTATCTGACCATGAGGATGCATGGGTAGCCTGTAGGGCTGTACCCCACTGTTCATTCTTTTTCTGTAAGGGATTTATACAACCATGCCAAGTAATGTCCTATGATTACCTGTGAAAAGAATATACTTCCCAGTTCTGTTGGTTCCTGTTGGTGTATGATTTGGCCTTGTGAGATACTTTGGCCAATAGAATGTATGATGAGACATATGCCATGCCTAAGCAGTTTTGACCCACTGCATAGGTTGCCATTTCTATTTTGCCTATGCTAGGAAAATGACACAGATGAGAACTGCTCCTTCACCTGGCTCTAAGCATGTGTGAGCATGGCTCATGGCACTGATGTGTAACCTGAACAAATTAATATAAGCCCCTGAAGTTGTACATTTTGCTATGATTACAGTATAATACAGTGAAGCTGACTGGTACAAATTTACTGTATATCTAGCTCTATCTGAAGGGTCTGTGTCTGGATTCAACCTACCTTGGATCAAAAATTACTATAGTTAGGCCTCTGATGGTTGTACCTATGAACATGTTATAGACCTTTCCCCTTCTTATTATTCCCTAAACAATACAGTCTAATCATTTGAGTTAGATCTTAATGTCCCAGAAGTCCGCATGCTAAAGGCTTGCTCCCCCGGAGGCAGCTCTGGGGCTTGGAACCTTTAGGTGGGCACCAGTAGGCAGTCTTCGAGTCACTGGGCACATGGCAGTGTAGGACCTTGGTCATTCTTCCTTTTTTTCACATTTGGTACAAGGTCTCACAAGGCAGCTTGGACTTGTAGTGAGCTTCCTGCTTTCAGCCTCCCCAGCAGTGGGATTACAGGCACGCACCACCATGCCCAGACTTGGTGGCTGGCTCAGCATGCCCTAGGGTGGGGCCAGTGCAGCATGCAACACTGGGCACAGAATCCGGTCCCTGAGCTTGCCTAAGCAGGTGCTTAGTTCACTGAACTATCTTGCCGGCCCTTCTTCCTTGTTCTTTGGCCATAAGATGAGCAGTTTTGCTCTGCCATGGACTCCTGCCATGATGTGCTGCCTCATCACAGACATACAAACAGGGCCAACTGATCATGGACCAGAATCTCTGAACCCATGGGCCAAAATAAATCTCCTATAAAAGTTGGTTGTCATATTTCATGGTTACAGAAAGCTAATAGCAACTATCTATTGTTTACACTATATTTGGTATTTTAATCTAGAGATGATCTAACAGGTTCCTGCTGGCTTGAGCCCCCAGTGCTGCATGCGCAACAACCCTGCCTGATGGTACTGTCCCATGCTGTGCAGTGGGACAATCATCCTGCGGGTACAATGGTGTTTCAAAACAGTCAAGCTGTGAGACATATAAATTATGGCCCTGTTGTCAATGTGTTAAAAGTATATGGGAAGACATCATACGCAAATTTTGTACAATTATGTCACTTTACTTAGCCTTTTTGAGACAAGGTTTCACTATGCAGTTCAGGCTGGCCTTGAACTCACTTCGTAGCCCAGGCTGGCCTTGAACTCATAGTAATCCTTCTGCCTCAGCCTTCCGAGTGCTGGGATTACTGGTGTGTGCCCCTACACCCAGAAACTATGCCACTATATGTTGGACTTGTGCATCAATGGATTTTGCTATCTGTAGAAGTGACTGAAAACAGTCTCTCATGGATAGCAAGGGGCTATTATGTTACCTATTCAACTTACCTCAGAAACACTAAGGTCACATAGAGAGGCTTCATTAATATCAGGTAAGTCAACTTTCAATTCAATTTTCACAGGTTTTTCATTCTGATCCTTCAAAATTTTTAAGTCATAGACTGGTATCTTCCTCTCATTTTGGATTTCGGTACTAGAAATCTCTTCTATCAGACATCCTACTTTGCCAGAATCTTGGCCTTTTGGCAGCAACAGCTGAGGAAAATTATCTGAATTGTTCACAGTGCTGTTTTTTAACTGTTCAAGAGCGTGTTCTTTAGGAAAAAAGGTGAGACAAAATCAACATGCTATGTTGTATTAGGTGAGATAGCAGATTAACCTACAGTTTAACTAGTTGGGAAATGGCCAAAAGAATCGTAAAGCTGGGGATGTAGTTCAGTGCTTGGCTGGCATCTGAGGTTCTGAGTTACAGCCTTAGTGCTTCAACAAACAAACAATAAAATTGGCATTTTGGTTAAATAATTTGTAGGAGTTAAAATCTTTATGAATATAAGAACATTTAAAACAGCTAATCTGGGCCGGCAAGATGGTTCAGTGGTCTAAAGTGCCTGCTTAGGAAAGCTCAGGCAACTGCAGGGACTGCAGTTCAATCCCCGGCACCACATGCTGCGCCAGCCCCACCACCAGGGCAGGCTGAGCCAGCCATAAAATAAGTAAATAAAGAAACAAACAAACAAGCAAACAAATAAATAAAATAAAATAAAATATTAAAAAAAATAAAACAGCTAATCTGTGGGAATAGTCTCAACTATGTAGTTCAGGTTGGCCTTGAATTCACTACGTCACTCAGGGTGCCCTCAAAATCTCGGGCCAGGGAGACAGCTTGGTGGCATAAACTCCTGACTGGCATGTGCAAGGTCCCGAGTTCAATCCCCATTACTGCAAAAAAAAAAAAACAAACAAACTCTCAACAATCTTATCTAAACCTGATGGATGCGATTGGGATTACGGGCAATATTTTTCAATATTTTCCTCAACTTTTAAAATCAAGACATCTAGTTGGATAAATGTATATAAATTCAAAACATTTAATTTTTTTACTTACATTCAACTTACCCTTTCTTATTTTCTGTCTTAAATCTGTGGCATCAGCTTGGGTTTCCATCAGGTTTTGTTTCATTCTTTGAATGCTTCCTTTTACTTTAAATTTGGTAATATGGTACGAGTGTGAGAGAGTGAGTTGGAATTGCTCCTCAATGCAATTCATAGTCATCTTTATTAACTGATCTTTTTTCATTTGGTCCTTTTCTATAGCCCAAAAAACTTCAGGATTGTAAGCAGCACTGATCACTGTGTACTCATCTGTGTGATTCAGAAGATAAGAAGCAGGGACAGCTTGTCTGTCTAGTGATGCTATTATATTACACATTACACCATATTCCCAATAAAACTACAGAACATAAATTCCTATATTTTTCTGCAAGCACACATACCCACTTCCAATTAAGGCACTACTTAGCACTTTTATATGGATTAAAAGCACTCATACAATTACAACAAATTGAGTAATATTAAATTTGAGGTACATTAATTTGTTATTTTACTACCAAATAAAATATTTGAAATACTTTTACTAAGTAAAATGCAGTGTATATATTGCACACACATTCCTGTAACTGAATCCCAATAAAAAATTTTAAGATGTGCTTTTTTTCCTTTAATCCTTTTTACCTGATGCCTCAGATATGTCTTCTAGCCTGCCGATCCTTAGAGGTACTGGACACGTGGTTGACTGGAGAGTGGGAATCCTCTCCCACTGACACAAGTTGATAAAAAGTATTTTTTCTTTTGGCTTCTAGAAAGTGAATAATTTTGATATCTCAAAATCTACTTGTTGTTTTTAAATAGATTATGCCTGAAATTAGTCTAGAAGACAGAAGTCATTCCATGTATTAAAACTGTTTGATCAATACTTTTGTTACTTGATTTCTCCAAAATTTGGTTTGTCGTTTTTTGTCTTTCTGAGACAGGGTCTTGCTATGCAGTTCAGGCTGGCCATGAGCTCACTTTGTAGCCCAGGCTGGTCTCGAACTTAGACCTATTCTCCTGCCTTAGCCTCCTAAGTGCTAGGATTGCAGGAGTGCACCACCAGGCCTGACTATTTCACCAACGTTGTTGGCTATTTTTATCATGAATCCAACTGCTGCTCCTTCTGAAAGGAACTGGGCAGAAGGGGAAATTGATCCATTGTTCCTGGTGCATTTGACCCTATTTCACCACTTCATTATCTCTCCAAAAAATTTTTTTATTTGAAAAATCTCCAACTCCATTAAGCTCTATTAAATCATCACATCATTTTTCTCTTTTCCTTCTTGCAGAAAAATGGCTCATTTTTATATTTCCAAAATATATCAGATATGAATTTATCATTCTTTCTCCTGGAGCACAATATTCCATGCTGTGTTTTAGTTTCTATTTAGAAAAGCAGTTTCCATCAACTGTTCTTACGTTGAAGTAGCAACAGTAAGCATTCTGATTATTCTAGGGTAAGTTCCTTCAGACCTCCCCCTTCCTACCACCAACGCTACATACCACAGTCCTGGTCCGCACACAGAGCTGTGGCTCTGCGCTGGCACAGAGTTGCTGCCCCTCTTTCAGCGCCTGTTGAATGAAATTTTTATAGCGCTCTGGGTCACTTTCTGCCAGATCATCTAGGAGGTTCCAAAACTGAGTAATCTGGGTGAGCAGACCTTTTGAGTATGTCGCCATTACTGAAGATGAAATAGGCTTCTGAAACCTGTGAAAAAACACACTTGAAGGAAAACAGTATCTATGATACTGAATTGATTCATTTCCTCTTTTAGGAAATGGAATGGACTAGGAATTGTTTTAGTGAAGCTATTCGCTATCTTTAACATCTGTTTCTAAAATTCTGTGTGTATCAACATTCCTGTATCTTTTCTTGGGTTATAATTACCCAGCACCACTTCCTAAATTCTCAAGTTATCCTCTCAGTTAAAGCTTTATCTCTACCTGGAGTTTAAACGCTGAAGGTACAATGATCTTAAACCTGTACTTCCTGGTGATCTCATACCAAAACCTGTATTTTAGTTAACTGGTGCCTCCCCAGATGACGGCCACACAAAGACTTCTCTAATCCCACGTAGAGATTAGCAATTAACTGCACATACCTCGGTTTTACTCAAAAAGAAGACAATACCTATGTCATAATTATATGTGAAAATTAAATAAGCTAATACAAATTAGCAGGTAAACATGAGATTATTCTTTCTACATCTTGACATAACCGTTCTCACCCTCTCTGACCCGCTCCCCCAAGAGATATCCCACATTATCCACGGAATGAGGAAAGAAGAGATTTAGATTCTTCGAGTACTGTACCAGGATTAGACTAAATACAAAACTAAGGACAATCACACCAAAAGTTTGAGAACCCGCCTCTTCTTTCCGTTCCCAGACAGACCGCGACGTCTGTTACCCGGGTAACCAGACAGGGTACAACGTTTAATTGGCTCCGAGAAGCTCCACGCGTTCAAGTCTCTTCGCATCCAGTTCCGGGATTTTCCCTTCAGGTGACGGGCTCGCTTCTCGGCGGAACCGACCGCCTCCTCGTCCTAGAGAGCGCCGGCTTCCTTTCTGCGCCCGCGGACTTCAGAAGCGTGCGGGAAGCTCCCCGGCGCGATCCTCTAGGTAGCCCGAGCTCGGGCAGGAAGGCTTTCTGGGGAGCACGACTTCCGGTCTGGAGGGAAGCCGCCTCCTTTTCTCGCGGACCGCTTCCTCCCCCACCCCCGCCACGCGAGGCTGCGGCGCACGGTATGGGTGTGTTTGTGTGTGTTTGTGTAGGGCGGGCGTTTGGAGGGAAGGGGACCGCGAGCTCCGCGGCCGCCGTGGGGCTGGGATCCCGGTGACCAAGATGGCAGGATTTTCTCTGACTTCCACTTGAAAACTCACCCTCCTCCCCCCGTGCGCCCTCGACACTTCCTGGGGCCCAACGGAAGGTCGTCCCCCTCCAGCGCGTCCCCGTCCTTTCCGGGGAGCGAAACCCGAGCCCCCGGGGCCATCCCAGCGCTCGCGAGCCGGGGAATGCGCGGGCCGGCCGGCCGGGCCTGGCGGAGCTGGCGCCGGCGCCCCCTGCGGCCTCGGGCCCGGAGCGAGACCTGCCCGGCGGTCTGGGCTGGGGAAGGCAGCCGCGGCTTGGGCCCCGGGCGCGGGCGCGTTGACCGGTGGGAAGCCTGCGTTTTCACGAAGGACTCGGGTGAAGCTGCAGAGCTGCCTCTGAGCCCTGACCCCTTGGCTTCCTGGGTCGGAGGAGATCTTGTAATGGACTGGTTCCTCGTCTCACACTAACAAGATGCCTGATTTCCTCAGGATCGAGGGGTGAGTGAGCGTTGGGCTGGTTGTGCGAAGCCCCTGCTAGCTACTACACTTGTGCATTATCTTTGACGTTTAGTGTTTGGAAATTTCTGTGCAAACTAGGAAATAAAATTCCCTGCATTAAGACATTTAGGTCATCTTTGCATTTTTGTTGTTGTTGATGTTTGTGGGTTCCTCTCACTTATTTCTTCATCACAAACTTAATTTGGAGATTCGAAATTTAATTTCTAATATGAACATTAAAGTATGTCGTTGGCCCGAGGCAAGGTAGAGCTTTTCAAGGGAACTTCGTCCACAAAATAACAATGGAATGACAGTGGACCTTCCAGGTTCCAAAGTTCTGTGTCTTCCAGTTCATATACTCTGAATGAAAATCCTGTGAAAAAAATTGCATCTGTACAAGTGACACTTTTCTTGTGGTTATTTCTCTGAACAATACAGGATAGCAGCTATTTACATAGAATTTGTATTCTAGGTATTATACTAATGTAGAAAAGATTTAAAGTACATGGAAATGTGTACCGTAGGTTACATACATATAACAGATGTGATTATCCTTTGATTTTAACATCTGTGGGTATCCCAAAACCAGTTCCTTTCAGATACTGAGGGACAGCTGCTTCAGTAAAGCAGAGCATTGTGGGGATTAATGTGTTACTCATGAGAGCACTTAATTACATTCTTGTACAGTTTCAGAGAATTCTGATGTACCTCATCTCCTGTGATCCTTCTATGAATTGTTGTCAGGCTTTTCCAACTCTTTTAATGGTGAAAGAAAAACTATCTTTCAGTACCTTGACCTTTAGTTCAATGATCTTTTACTTTATGCTTCTTTAGAAAAGAGGGAAATTATTGTTTAATGTCATTTATTGATTCATTTCAGATTGAAGAATGTCCCGGGTTCCACTGGGGAAGGTCCTCCTTAGAAATGTCATCCGGCACACAGATGCTCACAATAAGGTGAGTGGTACAGTCCAGTTGTTCTTCAGCACTTAATGAGGAGACACATTGTACCAAGCATTATTTTGCTATTTAGGAGCTACAAAGATGGAAAAAAACAGATAATTACGGTATAGTTTGATAAATACTATGTTACAGAAGCATTTAGAAAGTGCTTTAGAGCACTGAGGAAAGGGTGATGAAATCTGCCTTGGAAGATTAGAGGAGATTTCACAGAATGAGTGGTGTATGAGCTGCTGATGTTTGAACTGGTTCTTGATGAATGGGTGGGTATGGCTGAAGAGCATCATGCACTAATATATGGCAGTGAGAAAAGGCATGGGCTAGAGGTACAGGTCGGTGGTATAGTAGTGGCCTAGTGTATGTAAGGCCCTGCATTCAACCCCCAGCACCACAGAAAGGCAAAGCGGGCATCACCTGGGGCATGGCCGGAAAGTGTATATATCCAGAAAGCAGGGAGTGTTCTGGGAATGGGGAGGTATAGCCCTGTATCCCAGTACTGTTTTCTTGGAGGCTGAGGCAGGAAAATTGAAATTTCAAAGTTAACCGGGTGACTTAGTGGATTTAGCAGGATCCTGTCTCAAAAAATAAGAAAGAGGCTGGGGATATAGCTCATTGCAGAGTTTGGGTTTCAATGTGCAGTACTGAAAGGAGGAAAAAAGGTATAAAGGGCATAGTGGTAGAAGATAAGACATAAGTGGCAAGGAGATTGTACTTTTTCCCTCTGGGCAGTAAAGAAGCCATCATGATATATATATATATATAGATATATATGTATGTATGTATATTTATTTATTACAAGGTCAGTCTACAAGGTCTCACTACACAGGTTGGACTCACAGTGATCCTCCTTGTTTTTAACCTCCCAAGCGCTGGGATTACAGGCACGTGCCACCACACTCAGTCTACCATTGTATGTTTTAAACAGTGTGACTTCACATTTGTACTTCAGAGAGACAGTAACTACTTAGGGAATAGATTAGGTGAGGAGAAACAGTAGGGAGACCAATTAGGTGATTGTAATGTAGGTAAGATGGTGAGGATTTGAGTGAAGGCAGGGACTGCAGAAGAGGCAATTATGAGATAGAATCGAAAACATTTGGTGGCTAATTGGATGATAGGGATACGGGTGGAGTCAAATACAATTTTGTGTAACCTGAGGGGGGGTGATAATGGTTTCATTGATTAAAAATACAGAACAACAACAAAAGAAAATACAGCTGGTTTAGTTTTGAACATACTTGTAGTGAGGAGCTTGCAGTTCAAAACTCAAACTTGGAAGAAGGAAGAGGGGCTAGACGTGAGTTTGTGAGTTAATTGGTTTATAGGGAGATGACAGAGGTCATGAGAGTAGGTAAGTGCACCTGGGAGAGCACATGCAATGAAAAGAAAGCCAGACCCAATGTTTAGTTTTCTTCAGTGAACTGTACTGTTGGTTTGACCATAAATATTATTATGGAAATATTACCTAACATTTTTGTAGTGGGCAAATGTATAATTATCACGTTGCCTTAGCAATTGTATTAACTAACTCATAATTATATGTGACTAAAGTGATAAATTTAGCACATATGTAATAAATTATGTAGGAGGGCTTAGAAATAAGAAGTGGTCGTGTTCTATGGATTGTAATCTGATTTTTAGGAAGTGCTTTATCATACTGGCAATTTTTATTGTTCCTTTTGACACGGATCTCACTATGAAATCCAGATTAGCTTTGGAGCTAACTATGTAATTAGAGAGTGAATAAGATGAATGAGGGCTGAGCATGGTGGTGCACACCTGTAAACCCAAGACTTGCCCGTGAACCAAACGCCTGGGAGGCTGAGGCAGAACGATTGTTGAGAGTTTCATACCAACCTGGACTACAAAAAAAATTATAGAATGAAAAGTGACAAACTTTGTGAATTTAAACATTTGTCTTTATTAATTTTTTTACTTTGGTAATATCTTTTAGCTTTTGTTTTATTTTCAGTGAAATATAATAGTGGTACCTGCTTTGATTTCCTAATAACAATGGTCAAAGTTCATTCAAAATGACATTAAAATAATATTACATCTTAAAGACATGTGGGATTATAATTTTTATTATTGAAGAATGTTTTGTATTTGAGATTTCCTAGGTTGGATTATTTAACCACTTACTAGAGAAACTAGAATTTATTTTCTGGGCAGTAACCTAGTAATTACTACATACTATATTTTTAGTTAGCTACTTCTTGTTAATTTTTAGTGATCAATCTTTCTTTCTTTCAATTCAGATCCAGGAAGAATCAGATATGTGGAAAATAAGAGAAATAGAGAAACAGATGGAGGATACTTATCAGGAAACCAAAAGGAAAATGTTGCCCAGCAGTTCAAGGTGAAGTTGCATCTCTGAGAACCAGAATAATTCTCATCTTTTTTCAGAATCAACTTTTGCTTAAAAATATTGTGATAGACTGCTGGGTGTGGTGGCACATGCCTGGAATTCCAGCACTATGGAGGCTGAGTCAGAAAGATGGTTATCAATTCAAGGCCATCCTAGACTGTATAGCAGGACCCACTCTCAGAAAAACAAAAGCAAAAATAAATGAGCAAACCATTGTGATGTGTCAAGGATAGATCTTTATGTTATTAAGGATATTGTGTTTTGCAAATCTAGACCCAAGCATGAAAATAATGGCTATGGTACATTTGGCCAAACTCTTTGTACTTGCAGTGGAAAATTTAGAAATTCTGTCTGGGACAACTACATATTTAGGATTCTGTGAATTCCAAACTTATGAAATAGCTCCCCTCCCACCCCTTTGTGTGTGTATCTGTGTGTCTGTGTCTATTTGAGATATTTTGGTATGTAGTTGAGGTTGGCATTGAACTCACTTTGTAGCCCAGACTTGCCTCAATCTTACAGTGATCCTCATGCCTCAACTTCCTGAGTGCTGGGATTACAGGTGACTGCCACCATGCCTAGCCTTTGTCTAATAGCCATGAGTCCAAGTAATAGGGAACGGATCTTGGCCTTCATGCTTATTAACTGTAGAATGTGTGCTGTGTTGTTTGGGTTTTGGTCTTTGTTTGTGTGAGATAGTGTCTTGCCCTGTCAGGATGGCCTTAAATGCACTGTGTAGCCCACACCAGGCTTGAACTCACAGCAGTTCTCTTGCCTCAGCCTCCTGAGTGCTGGAATTAAGGCATATGTCTCTGTGTTTGGCTTTTCATCAGTTTTTTTAATGTGTTAGTCACCTTTTTTGTCACTTTAACGAATGCCTCATATTGTTAATTTATGAAGAAGTTTTATTTTGGCTGACAGTTTCAGAGGTTCCAGTCCATTGATTATCCCCATTGCTTTGAGTTTTGCCAGGGCAGGGCATCATGGCAAGAGCACGCGTTATAGCAAAACTGCTCATTTTATGATCAGAAAGCAAAGATTAGAAGTATTTATGGGCCAGGATCTCAAAGTTCCTTCCCCCATTCCACTGTCCCCTGACCTAAAGACCTCTTAATGGTTCTGTCATCTCCCAATAGAGCCACTTTGGGAACCAAACCTTGCATGAGCCTTTGAGAGGCATACCAGATCCACACTGTAGCAGAGAGGGATAGCTAATGTCCAGTACACCCAATACATGTTACTTTATTTATTTTTTACTCTGTAAGTATTAGATTGTTTTATCCTCTCAAGCTGTTCTGTGATTTTTATGCCTGAGTTCTATAAAGTAGTGTCACACTGTTTTGAAATTCAAATGTTCTGTTTTCTTCTGTAGTCGGATGCGTAGTGATGGATTTGATGAAGAAAGTCAGAGAGAATATTGGAGGCCAAAGACTGAAATTTCTGGGACACTGGAAGATGATTTTCTTAAACCTAAATCTTGGAATAAGAAGTTATATGATTATGAAGCTAACATGCCAGACAGGTTTGTGACTAAACTCCTGTGATTTTTAGTGATAACTAACTTGAAGAACATGTGTTCTTCAAAATCATATATTCCCATAAAAACCTGTACACAGGGTGTTCAAACTAGCATCATTCATACGGGTCAAAAAAGTGGGAACTAAGTCACACAGGGGTAGCTTACTAAGGACAGTCATAAATTTGAGGTTATCTCGTACAGATTAGATTAGCAAGAGAGGAGGAAAAATGGCAAAAGGATAAAATGGAAACAAAACTTCCTAAGTAGGAGAATGAAGAGAGTGGGGGAAAAAAGGAATCAATGTATGTCATGTACAGGTACAAATTCTTTACGATGAATGTGATCATATTCTAGATTGTACCAATAAACAGTGCAAAACAAGGCCTAGTCTAGGAAAAAAAAAAAAAAGGTTAAGGATGTAGTTTAGCATTCCCTGGAATTAATCCCCAGAACTGTGCAAAAATGGGGGCTTAGTGGTGACCCTTCATGTCTATATACTGATGAATGGATAAAGAAAATGTGGGATATCCATATGAAGTATTTTTGTGGCAGTAAAGTAAAGTATTGATAAGTGATACAACATGGATAAATCTTGAAGACCTTATCAAGGTGAAA
>PVKN010033237.1:0-12086 GCA_004027915.1 Capromys pilorides
TAGGGACTCCTTAATATGCTGAACTTTATTTTCATGTCCTGTGAAATATACTGACTATATTAAAGTAAGTATTTTTGTGAGGAAAATGTATTTATAAATATTTATTGATAGCTTATTTCTTCAATTGTCTACAGCCCCTAACTGAAACTTAGGAATTTTATGCGGCTCTTTTGTTAGTAAAGATACAGTAATTTATTGGGTGACATCAGAGGATAGTTCTATTTATTATTCAACATATGCCTACAAACATAATAAAGGAACTATTTGGGATTAAGAGTGAATTTTTTCAGCCCCAAATTTAAATGTCTGATTATCAAACTTTTCTTATGAAGATTCCAGACCTAACATTCATGCATCACTGAATGGTGATGAGGGAAGGAACTCAGCAGAGCTGCCTGCTGCCCTCTGTGGCAGAAAATCACTCTGTTATTACAAATCAGAAGAAAAAGCAAACAGGACAAGTGTGAGATGGACTTCTGCTCAAAATTTAACTTTAAATTATCGGAATGTGTGGGGAAGTTTCAAGGTACCTTTTCATTACATATTAATAAAACTTTCCATCTGAAGTAGAAATTAAATTTTTAGGTCTTCAGCAGTGGTGTTAGTCAGGAGGTTGCAACACATTTCTTGGTAAATTAAGGTCATAACGAGAGCTATTCTTAAATTATTCTTGATGCAACAAACAGGAAAAATCAAATAAAACAAAAATTTTGTATCTTACATGTAATCATTAAATCTGCCAGCTCTTAAAAAATGTGAGGACTTTGTCTTTGAGATATTTTTATCCCTATGGCATTATAATTCAGATGTCCTTTAAGAATGCAATAAATGGAATTAGTGAATATTTAAATACCATGGATGAAAAGTAAACGACTCATATTCTCTATAAGTATGCTGGCTGTACATCATTCTAGAATTTAAAAGTATGTGTGTGTGTGTGTGTGTACATGCGCACGGGAGAGGGGTGTTACAGACATCCCATGCTCACAAATAATCACGTTTGGAACTACTACAATCAAACATTTATTTCCACATTTGAATCATATACAGTGAGTGATTCACACCAATATGAACAGGTTCTTGTGTCTCTCATTCCACAGGCATGACTTGCTTTTCATTGTTGAGGATACAACAGAATCAAGCACACTGATACCAATTATATCTCTTCTTCCCTTCTCACCAACATCCTGGTTTTCCTGCTGGGTTATCCTAGTGCCCAGTGATTTCCAAGCCAGTCCCAGAGGCCTTGCTTGCAGCCACCTATCTACATTGAAAGCTGTGATACTTTCAAGGAAAGTAGACTGAAGAAGACAGACAAGAATTATAAATCAGGACAGTCACTGCAATGATAATGGTTTTGGTGCTCTAATATTGTACTAAAAACAAAGAGAGCTATGACCCTGGCTTTCTGCTGCATACTCTCTGTATGTATGCATCATCCTTGTGAGGGGGCTGGCTGTGTGCAATACACCGAGAAAAAAAAATTCAAATTGTTCATTGAAGTCTCTTTTCTAATAGAAAAGGCAAAAGCATGTTTACAGAGTGTGATTTTTAGTCTACGTTAAATATAGCTGCATTTTAAAAAATTAGTAAGTTTAATTTTTAAAAAAAAATTAAAATGCAAACACATTTTCCATGGTCTAAAATGATTCCATACAGCTGCTTTAGCAAAGAATTTTTGTAATAGATTTTCATATTATGGAATAATACTCTAAAGTAATCATTTATATTTTCTATTTGAATACTGTCTAGTGAGTTTACAGGGAAAAAGAAGGGTGTACATTAGTGTAGTTTTTTTTTTTTTTTTTTTTTACAAAATGGAATTTTTGTAATGAAAGGATTCAGGTAACATCACTTCTGCCTACTTCTTAGAGATAAAGCAGCAACCAGAACAAGGGCAAGATCACAGCCTGTGACCTGGAACACACTGTCCTCTCCTGTGTTGCCTGGGCCCCACTGTATGCAGAGGGACCGGCTGCAAGTGAGTGATGCAGGAGACCAACTCACTCACACTCACGCGTGCTAGCAGAGTACCAAATGCTGGGGAAGGCTCACTGTGATTTCATTTCAAAGTCTCCCTTTTATTGAGTGCTGAGAATTAATATTTAATATTTCCTTTTTAAGTGAAAAGAAAATTTTTCCTAGTATTACAAAGAACATTTTGTAGTTTAAATTCTAACACTGCCAAAAATCAGCACACAATCCCATGAACATAAATTTTCATACCCACACATCCTTCATGAAACACTAAGCTCTAGGAATCGGTGCAGAAGAATAAACAAGTGCTCTCTCTCCCTAGTTCAGCAGGAGTATTTAGTAAAAGAGCACAGGTTTCACACAAAGGTCTAAAGCATGGGCTGCAGGTTGGCGAGTGTGGTTAGGCAGGCTGGACAGAGAACCACATATATAAACTCATCACTCTACCTCCAGTGTGCGCCAGAAAACAACTGAGGGCTTTGGATTTTGACCGCATTAGACAAAGAGCCAAGATACATGTGGTGATCTGGAGTGGGCTGGGCTGGAAACACAAACACAGCCGGGTAAAAAGAAATGCTCCTGATATTTGCTGTGGCTTTGTAAAACATGAAGTGGGAACCAGGCAATGGCTGCCAAGCCAAAGACAAGCAGGTGGGAGCCCACATGCCTTCAAGCTTCTGCGGAGATAAGATTAAACAGTGGAGTTTGAAAACAATTGCTGCTTAGCCCTTTAGCACTGCTTTTTAATTAGTTTTAAATGTTAACCTTTCCTGTAATGAACGCAGAATAGAAATGTATTTGGATAATTTTTTGGGATTGTTGCTATTTATGATTCTTTGACACATGTTCAAGTAACTAAAATTGGCATCAGAAACAGATACCCAGGCTTACTAAGCCCAAATACTTCTGTTTTAGTATTTAATATCTGAAAATATTTTTGAAATCCAAGAAATTTCTTTCCCCCTGCCCTTTAATTTATATGAATGATTCTAATTGGCTATATAATTATTATTTCCTTCTTAAAAATTAAATTCATCATCTGATTTTGTCAGGTCATATCTGATGATTTCCATTCTAGTACTGAAATCAAGTGGTTTAATTTCTAAGGCTTGTGAAATTTGCTGAAGGTTGGCCTGGGCTAGCTAGCTAGCTCAGTTGTTAGTGCCCTATCATCCCTAAAAAAATGCCTAATCCTTCGCAGATAAAGATTACTGTGGCTTCTCTGTAACAATAGTTATTTCTTTAATTTTTTTTTCTCAGAAATGTATTACATATCATAAAATCCAGAAGCAATTAAATTATTTAAACTTGTGAGTCTTATCAATTGTTCACGAGATAAAGCTTAAAGATAAAGGATGTCCTCCATTTGGAGAACAGACACAGGGCTGACATTAGTAAACTCACGCAGCTGCCTGTAGTGTTGGAGGCCCAGTAAGCACATTCCTGCTCATGTCCCTTCCTGCAACATAACTTGATGCACATCTGTTTATTCAAGTGACCTGAAAAACCATTATTTTCACTTGTGCCAGTGAGGGGAAGGCAACTGAGTCCAGTCATGTTTGGGCATGGATGAGTCTTTAACAGGTAGGCATTTTCTACTATACTTTCTTCTATGAGTTATGTAAAAAAAATTCCAAAGTTAGAAGACTGAATTTTTATTTTGGAAAAAACCCCCAAAGTTTGAGACCAATCAAAATACTTTAGATGTTGCTTACATCTAAGCTGTCAACTCTCACTGACTTTCCTTGTAGCACACTGTGGGCACACATCCGCCATCAATGACCACCTCAAATTCCACTTTTCCATGAGAAGAATCAAGGAACGCAGTTCAGAAATAATATCACATCCTGCATTTTATTCATTTCCATATGACAAAAATAGTAACCTAGACTAAGACATCCAGTTCAATCAGTAGATGTGTCAAGCCACAAGATTTAATCATAAAAAATATTGGTTCTAGGTAACAATTCCCAGTTGAATCAGGGAGGTCCTCACCCTACATGGTATTACAGTAAAAAAATAGTGTCTCTCTTCACCATGCAGGGATGAGCCAGCCCTGAATACAGACTGGGGTCGGTCTCACTTGTCCCTTCATTAGCCACCTTATTTATAACACTTTACATTTCTTTTAAATTATATACACATCCTTCTGGGAGAAGAGAGGACACTAACAGAATGCAAAATACTAACAAAAACAAAACAAAACATAACAAAAGGACACAGATAAATAACAAAACATTCAACTGCCGAAACACAGCAACATTAAGCCACCTTGGTTTCCTCTTCCCAATGCTGACACACGCTTGTCACTCATCCGCCGGAAAGTCGGCAAGACACAGAGATGTGACACAAGTGTCACATCTCACCACACGGAAAACAGAGTTGTAGAGTTCAGTGTTCATTTCCAACAGAAACAAACAGCTAATGAGCCTTTGAAACTCTTGTTCAACAACATGCTGATAGAGGAGCCGGTCCTCCTCCAACACCTTTTGCTGTTGCTGGGCTTGTGTTAGAAAGATTGTTCTATTTTTCTCTTTCAACTGAGAAGATTTACTGTCTGATTTCTTCTTCAGGGGCTGACAGCTCCTTGCACTGTAACCCAGATACTCACAATATCTCTTGAACAATTCTGTTGTTGGAAGTTCATTGTGTCAGATCCCAGCACATTTGCAATACACAAAAATGAGGTAGTACACACAACACTGGCGTTCAAGTTTTGATTTAACCCCACCTTTGCTTACTTGATGCAATTTAGATAAAGTCATCAGCAGAAGATTGTACTTTGAATAATCAGAGGACATTGTGCTTCATTTTCATTTGAGAAGATAATAAATAAAATCAGGAATTGAGGAACGTTCAAAGTTCTGACTGCTTACGCTGCCAGACACTTGCTATTTCTCTCCTTACTGTATGTGTAACCAGCACTACTATGCAGTTACAATTCTGTTTATGTGTGTGTGAGAAAGACAGGAGAGCATACGGTACAAATTATATCAACATTTCTCAGTTATTTCTGGACTTATACTGATGTCACAGTTCTAAGATTAATTTGTCCAAGTTTCATTAGGGTGGTCAACAGTTTTTAAATGGGCTTTGTAAAAAAGTTAAATCATTTAACTTGAGAAATGGCAGGCCTTATTTTATTGAGGCTCTGACAAGTGTTGGTGGCTTTTCTGCTTAAGTAGCACAGATTTTTCATATTGTTTGACTTTAAGACAAAACAAGAAACCATAACAGGATTTTTTCCCCATTTTCCTTAAACCAAAGTACTATTTATAAAATACTTTACATCTTTTTAAATTTTCAAATTATAGACAAACCTCCCTAATACAAAATACTAAAAGTGCAATCGTATAAATTAAGAATTTGCAACCACATTATACAAACATTACCTTTTTATTGTACAGCTTTGATAATGTGAAATATTTACTCACAACTGTTTATAATGTTGTGAATAGCTTATGGTGATGCTTGTCTGTAACTTGTTCCCCAACCAATCGCTGGGCTACAGACCACACTAGAGAACAACTGTCCACATAGCAGCTACAAACATTTAAGTTAAAAAAAATAATAAAAGGCTTGTTACTGACAGGTACTTGCACACAAAAGGCATGCTATCTTTCCCAATAGAACGTCACAATTTTGCCTGCATTGAAATAATCCACTTATTAATGGTAAAACAAATCTTGCTTTTAAAAAAAATCACATAGCCAGATGTATTCTGCAGTACAAAAGCTTCATTTAAGGTTGGGGCTATTTTATTGTCTGTTACCCGCATAATCTTAACATTATAAATACTACGGACAATGATACTGTCGTAATACACAGCATTGAGAGTACTGAACCACTTCTTAAAGATGAAGAGTCCCTAAAACGCAGTTCAAGTTTCTAACTAATTTGAACCAAACCACAGAGTGGGGTTCACTGGAATACCATAGGGGATCCCCATTCTCCCCTGCAAGGGTTATTAGGTTTTAGGACAAAGGAAGTGAAAACGCTCTGAGCTCTTTCTGTTCTAAGGCGGTTTTCCAAGCACTTTTTTTTTCTTTTTAAGTGGAATTGATTTAAAAGGTTGCAGAGTTCTTAAGAACAGTCAAACCCACTGTTGAGCAAAGTACCATGCAGTGCTCACAGGAGACCTTTTGGCAGCCACAGGGTGGAAGTATTTCTGCCATAAGTAAAATTTTAATGAGAACCTAGCATGAGGGTCCAAAGTCTGACACTCACACTACAAAATGTGAGCGTGGACAGAAAAGATAGATTGAGTCCCAATGAGTCCAGCTAGTTTATACCGATCTCCTTGTTATCCTCAACAAATCTTGTGAATGGACGGCTAGCTCCGGTTTCTGCTGAGCTCACTTTGTCCAAACTGACAATGGGTGGGCTGCTGCCGGTGCGAGCCTTGTCCATCCCACCGGTCATAGTACCCAGAGGGGGAATGGCGCTTCCGCCTAGACTTACTGGGAGCTGGGGGATACCTCCATTCTGAATAACAGAGATCTCATTGTTCTTCATGGCAAGCCCATTAGTGATGGCTGCTGCATACTGGTTCCAGAAGCTGGGGTCAACATTCATAGCTCGAGCTGCCAGGTCCTTCTGAAACATTTCAGAGAACTTCAGGGCATCGCCACCTAGCAGGGCCATGGGGTTTTCCACGGACAGACGGCGACCACGCCTTGCAGGGGCATTATTCCACATGTGAGTTCCCATGTGTACCTGTGTAAGATGGACAGATAAACCACAGTAAGAGTCCATGACAGAGACACAGGTATGTCCTATTTCTGTTGTTCCACAATGCTGTCCCCACCCAAAGCTTTTGTTTAGGCATAGTAAAAAAACAGGCAAGTTTTTCTGAGCATCTTATATATGCAGCATTTCATTTTGTGAATGCAAAAAGCAAAATCAGCAAGTTAAGTTAATGAGTGTGTTCTTTCAGTTAACATACCTCATAAACCTAAAAGCCCATAGAGAATTTCCAAAGCTTCTTGGAAACATCCTCTGCTTGAACTCTTCATCAACTGGTGCCTTTTTCCTCTCTTTCTTTCAAACAAGGAAGCATTAATTCTAAACCATCTTAGGGCCATCTGCAACAGCAGAGTCCTCAGGCAGCTCTTATCCTTACAACACATGTCCAGCAGAGAAGCTACCAGTGTTGGGCTTTGACTGTCTTTTGAGAGATTTCGCCCCATCACAGGCAGTTTCTGTAGACATGCTTTACAGAACAAAGTGAGCTTGCTGTCTGTCCTTGAAAAATATGCTTTACAGAGCATATTTAGCTGAGAACCTGTGGACACATAACCTAGGAGTCAGCAGCATCTTGCCAATTGTATGTCCCCTGAGGAACACACAGTGCTGCTGCTGCTGTAGCCTTCAACAGGCACATAACTTAGCATCTGTTTCCTCTCTGGTTCCCTCATGTTGGGGAGCTTCTCACCCCCCACCCCCACCATGGATAAGAACCTTTTAGAAGTCACCGAGTGAGCCTCATCTTTGTCTTATTGTATTATATGAGTGTGATTAAAGGCTAAATTTATTTTATTATCAGATTCAAGAGTTTCCTGTCCTGGGCTTGCTCTCTAAGTTGCAATGTGTGTACTACTGCCCTGACAGCCATAGCAGGCTGGTGTCAGAGGCAGAGGTAGACATATCCTCTGGAAAGGAGGCCTAGACTTTTGTTCTTCCCACTGCTGCATGAGATGCATGCTTTGAGGATATTAGCATATGAACACGTATATACATAGTACACATATGCACACTCACACCACCCATACTACATATCATACCCTGACACATAACTCACTTTATATCCACACACGGATACCCCCTAATGTCTTATCCTCTGGGCCAAGGCAAGAGCAGAATTTCTTCATTCAGCCCACGACAGAACAAGGAGCTGTGGAGGCAACCTCGTGGTTCAGCCATAGCCTGAAGCCCAAGGTTCCCTTACCTTGAGGTTGCCCTTGGTGGTGAAGGCCCTCCCACAGATGGTGCAGCCGAAGGGCTTCTCCCCAGTGTGGGTGCGCTCATGGATCTGCAGGGCACTGGCTGAGGAGAAGGTCTTTCCACAGGACTGGCAGTTGTGCTGCTTAGGTGTCCGGCGTGGTGGGGGTGCCAGCATGGGTGCCAGGCCAGGGGTCATCACTGTTTGGGGCCCTGTGGGGACCTGGACCCCAGCTGGTAGTGGTGGGCCCTCGCTCAGTGCGATGGCCTTGCTGTGACCGTTCACTTCCATTTTGATCATGGTGGGTGCAGGGCTGGAGACCAGGCTAGGAGTGCTGTGGCTGGGACCTAGAGTAAAGTTGGGGTCAAATACCTGAGAAGGCAGCTCTTTCAATTTGTGTGTCAGTAAGTGCTGTTTTAAATTACCCATAGTGGAACACCCCCGCCTGCAGACTGAGCAGACAAATGGCCGTTCCTTGGTATGGCTGCGGTGGTGTATTTCCAACGCACTCTTGCAAGCAAAGGGCTTGCCACAGACACCACACACAGTGCTCGTACACTTACCCCGCTCTCTGTTGAGGAACAGCAGGCTGAAGGGGGCCTCCTCCTTGATGATGGGCCGGCCGGGGTGGCTGGCCGTCAGGTCCAAGGCACCTCCATTTCCTGGGCCTGGGGGTGGACTGTCTGGCCTTTCTGTCTTTAGTGGGATCTCCTGTGGGTCCTCCTGATTGCCGAGGCCTGGGGACTTAGAGCGGAAGCTCTCACCATTGCTGTTGGTGGGCGACAGTGCCTGGGAGGATGAGGATTCTGACAGGGCAGGACTACCTGCACTGCGGCTCTCCAGGTCACCCACTGCAGAAGAGGAATCATTGCTGAGGTGATCACTTTCCCCGGATCCATTTTCCACAGACTTCAAGCTGGTCAGCTGCTGACAGTTCATGACTGAATCTATCATTTTCATCTGATTCTCTAGGGCAGCAATGCTGGAGATGACTGAGGGAGGTGAGGGTGGGCAGGACCCCGAGTAGGCAAGGAGTGGTTTAGACGAATCACTGGCTGTGTCCTTCAGTTCTGCATCCTCCTCCATCGAGTTCTCATCGATGTCATCATCATAGCTGCTCAGGGTTTCCACGTTCTTCTCATCAAAGGGAAGATCTGCATCCATGGCATCTGGGAAGCCCTCTGGCAGTGGTGTGTTAGGGATCTGGCCTCCCATGTGCATTCGGATGTGCTGCTGCAATACCACAGCGTTTGTGAACTTCTTCTGGCAGATGGGACAGGAGTGTTGCACCCGCAGGGGTGGTTTGGCTCGGTGAACCCCAAAGTGCGTCTTTAGGTTGCCCTTGGTAGTAAAGGCACGGCCACAGATCTTGCATTTAAAGGGCCTTTCCCCTGTATGTGTCCTGTAATGCATCTTCAAGGCGCTCTGACAGCTCAGCACCCGGTGGCAGATGACGCATTGATTTGGATCTGTCATCTTCTTATCAATGTTCTCTACCAATTGCTGCAGTTTTGAGGTTTCTGATGTTTGCATAGAGTCAAGCAGGCCACCAAAGGGAAACTGGGCCTTAAACTGATCAGAGGCTGCTGGAAGACTGGGGCTGCTGAGGCTTGTGGAAGTGCTGTCTGTGACAGCAGTGGCTACAGACATGGACACAGCACTGACCTGCCCACCAACAGGAATGTCCCCTGTCCTTGCATTTGTGCAAGGCAGGCTGACAGGCTCCGTTTTAGTCAAAGATCCACTGAGGAGTGGCTGTGGGGACTCGGCTGTCACTGAGATGCTGGCATCAGCATGGTTGAGGCCTGGAGACAAGGATGTGCATTCACTGGACGCAGGAGAGGGCCTCTGTGGGGAGCGACTGATGGGGGTAACACTAGGGGAGTCAGTGTAGCTATGAGCACTGGGGATAGTGGGAGGCAGCTGCAGTCCCACAGATGTGGGCACTGTTGGCAGCACTGGCTTGCTGTCCAGCCAGGTGGTTACCGGCTTTTCTGGGGGCAGTGACATGCCATAGGGAATTCCCGAGCAGGTGGGCACATTGTCAAGGTACTCTGGGACTGGGTAGGGGTTCATCTGGATGTGGGGATACTTCTCCTTGTGCCTCTGGAAGTGCACCTTCAGGTTACCTTTGGTGGAGAAGCGGTTCCCACAGATGTTGCACTTGAAGGGCCGCTCGCCAGTGTGTGAGCGCAGGTGGATCTGCAGTGCGCTGTCACTGCCGAAGACCTTGGCACAGAACCTGCACTTATGCTTGAAGAAGGGGTCCTCGGCACTGGCCTTCGGCTCGAATACGGACACATTGGGTGGCTTGCCCTTACGGTGCTTCATGAGGGCTGACAGCGGGTCCAGGGCATTGGCCGTAGCGGCAATGCTGACCAAGGGGTTGGGAAAGATGACACTGCTGGAAGAGGTCTGAGGTAGCAGAGGGCTTGGCAGGCTAGGAGTTGAACTGAGCAGGGGCCCAGGGCCCAGGGCAGGGGGTGTGGGCTCATTCTGCGGCTGAGGGGTGCTGCCTGGTACAGTAGGCCCAGTGCTGGAGGACAGGGGTGCTGTGCATTCCCCCGTGCTGTGGCCCCCTGGGGGGCTTGCTCCTGATGCAGTTTGTGCAAGTGGCTGGGAGCCCTCGAATGTGGTCTGTGGGCCTGTGGGGCCAGCAGAGCTCGGGGCTGCTGCAGCTGAGAGCTGTAGTGCAGGGTGTGAAGCCAGCGAAGGTGGACCAGGTGTGCCAGGTGCCGGTGCTGCAGCAGCCGCTGCTGCCACCACCGGGTTCAGAGGAGGCCGCGCAGGCTGGCGGCTCATAAGGGCTACCTGGCTGCGTATCTGCTCGATGAGCTGCAGCTGGTGGATCTGCTGCTGCTGCAGGGCCACCAGCTGCTCCAGAATCATGGGAATGGCTACAGCCCCCACACCTGTGCTCGAAGTGCTGCCAGCTGCACGGGCACCCTGTGAGAACTGCGCCACAGCCACCTTGGTGCTGAGCAGCGTCTCCAGCGTGACGTTGGTGCTGGGCATTGCGAAGGCTGGAGTGGTGGGCTCAGGGGCAGGGGCCAGTGCTGGGGGTGGAGGGGCGGGGGTGCCGGGGCCCGTGCTGCCCTTGTCCCCAGGTGCCTCCACATCCATGGGCTCGAGCTCACGCGTGGGCACTGGGGCCTCTGCCTCGCCCTCTACCGGGGCGGCCTCCTCCGTAGCCTCACTCTCAGCCTCGGCTTGCTCTCCTGGTGAGCTGGTGGGTGAAGCTTCGGGGAACTCCTCAGCAGGTGGAGCGGGCTCATCCTCGCCCACGATGAGCACCAGAGGGTTCTTGGTGCAGCTCTTCTTGTGCTGCAGGAAGTCGGCCCACTTGAAGAACTCGGCGCAGCATTTCTCACACACGCTGGTTTCCTCCCCGCCGCTGCGGCTCTCGTTCCCACTGTCCGCGTCGTCTGCGCCTTCCCCAGGGACACCTAGGAAACCAAAGGACGACATCAGCAGGGCCTGCCAAACAACCGCCCTCCATTTCAAAATTTTGCCCATAAGTAAAATCAATATTTTTTATTTTGTACAAATTACCCCACTTCAACATTTCTGACGTCCCAGCATGTGTGTTCTATGACTCTTTCTAGCTAGCTAATCATTTTCTTAGCACAATCCATCAAATTATGAGGCTCTATCAATTGTGGATACTGCTTCTTAATGAAATTCCATAGAAGTCATTGATTTCCAATATTTTCATACAATCCACGGCCACCCTGTCGGTTGGGTACAAAGCCAGCTTCGATGGACTCATTAGGGCTTCCCTTTACCATCGGGCTTCCTCATTTCCAGTGAAATTACAGATGCCTCTGCCAGTTCACTAAACGCTGCTAAACTAATCCACAACCTCCCCTGCGCCCTGCGCGTTAGCACCTGAGCAGAGCTGCCTGTACTCTGGTGTGGTCTTGGCTCAGCTGCTGCAAGGATTTATCTCTATGCAGGGCTAAGGCCTTACAGATCTAAAGTAATTCTACAGAATCTTTGGAATCAATAGGCATTTCTTTCCTGTAGGAAATTTCAGCTACATACTATCATTTGTAAATGTAACAAAGAAAATATAAGCACTTCTTGCATTTCTGCTGAGAAAAACAATCTCTCCTGACTTAAAGAGTTCTACCATCCTACTTGCATCCTTTTTGTCCGGACTTCCCTC